>JABTXL010021554.1:5209905-5253361 GCA_025134845.1 Neodon shergylaensis
TCTATCTATCTATCTATCTATCTATCTATCTATCTATCTATCTATCTTCTATTCTTTCTATTTACGTTTTCCAAGGCCGGTGTTCATCTCCTCTCTTAGAGTCAAGATATCAGTTATTTACTTGAGAAGAGAGTGGTAGTCCTGAAGTGAATCTTGAAAAAGTTTTTTTTTCATATATTCATTTTAAAGAGACTTAAGATTTTAAAAAAATGAACTCCTTAAAGTATTTTTACACATGTATAAACATGTACATATATGTATTGTGTATATGTAATTTTACATTACAGGGTGCCATTTGCAAATGGAGGTTTCTCTGTCCTGTCCTGAAGTTGTTTCTAAATAATCAGTCAGTGCCTGGCTTAATATTAATTACAAACTTCTTGGTATATAATTCAGGCTTATTTATGACTAACTCTTACATTTAAATCCACTCATTTCTGTTCATCTGTGTATCACCACAGAGCAGTGATGTTTACCAGTCTGCTGGCATCTCATCTTTTGGGAAACTAGCTTGCATCTTCTCAACTCCACCCTTTTTTCTCCCTGTATACAGTTTGGCTTTATGGTCTAGCTATAATCTGCCTTGCTATAGGTCAAGGCTGCTTTTATGACTAACCAATGCCAGCAATATATATTCAAAGCATACAGAAGGACTTGTACACTATGAAGATTTTTCACTTGAATTGGTTTAATAAAATCTGATTTGACAATAGCCAGGCAGGAATATGTGGGGAACCTAATGAAAGGAATTCTGGGAAGAGGATGGGTGGAGTCAGAGAAGTTCCCCTCAGGTGCAGAGAGGCAAGATGGGCACACCATATTGATAAAAGCTATCAAGCCATGTGGCTGAGAATAGATAAAACTTATGGGTTAATTTAAGTATAAGAAGTAGCTCGATTTATCAATCAAGCATTTATAAGTAATATTAAGCCTCTGAGTCAATTATTTGGGAAGCAGCTGCAGGATACTTGGAAATCGGCAGGCCAGAGAGAAACAAGTGATTACACATTTTCTAGTTTGTAATGGGTCCAAATTTCTGTCAACAAAAATGTGCACGAATTGAGAACTTAGACACCATTTAGGTAAGGTTGCTATTGCTTTTGTGGCCAAGGAATGCCACAAAATCACACCATGCACCCTCTCTCATATGAGCAATTTACTGGGGCTGTGGTGGGGCTGACGTTAACCAGAAGACTTCCTCTGAGCAGCATGGAAAGGGACTATAAATTGTATGTAGCATGTGCACAGGTAAAATACATAGCCCCTTGGTGATAGTGGAAATCAGTTATATTGGTGGCTGGTGATAACCTGGCCACTGTTGCGGAATGGATGAAGGTGGATAGGGAGAAGCAGTTGGTTCTGGAATGTGAGTGCTTCTCAGTTTACCAAGAATAGTAATGGTGAAGTTAGTTTCTGGTCATCACCTATAATCAGAAAACAAACAGAAACAAGTGGTCAAGGTTTGGAACCAGTGACTCAGTATCAGTAGTCTCATAGAGAGAACTTGAAGCAGAGAGAAGGAGACCCCCAGTCTCTGGACTAGGACATCAGTCTAGACTCCTAGAATAAAACTAGATCCTGTCTCCATGTCTGGATCTTGGATGAGCTGAAGTTGAACAACAAAAATCCTCTACTCTGGAGGATAGAGAAAGTCACAGAGTAAGACTGATCCTACTAAGAAGGAAAGGAGTCAAAATTGAGTTTATCCTTCTAATAAAGTCCCAAGAACATGGATACTAATCCTTCAATGGGACTTGTACTGTCATCTAGGTCAAATGGCTTATTCAACTGACTTTCAGCCCATAGGGAGTACTGCATGGATCTATTGATGATGGCTTTTGTGGAAAAGTGGGGGGAGAGTTGGAGAGGGACAGGTAGAAAAGTGAAGTAGAAAGAAAAATAAAGAAGTCATCTGTGGAAGTAGAAAGGCCTCCGCTTCAGTGAAACCTTTCTCTGGTTTTGGCACCAAAATGTAATTTCTGGGATGGATCCGGAAGAAGCAGAAAATAAATGATAGTGGGATTCTGTCCTTAATAGAAACAGATTGCTCTTTAATTAGATCAGTAGTGTGCAACAACTTGTCCCCGGGGATGGAGGTTGTGCACTTTGGTACGGAGCCTTGAAACTTTATAGGGTTTCAAAAAGGAATTGCCTATTAGGGTGGGAATTAGTGGGCATGTACTGGTCCTGGGTCTACATATGCAATTTCTTATAAGGACCATTTGTGCTGGCAGATATCAGTGAATGATGAGGGGTGTTGGTGGTGGTTTCACATAGTAACCATCTGTGCTAGCAGGTATTTTGGGGCATGGGAATCTTCCCTGTTAGGATTTGCCACACAGAGATAATGTTACCCTTTATTCCCAACCATGAAGCAGACAGCAAAGGATATGGGTCCTTATTAAAGGCATGAAGATCCACCTTAATGATCCATTTCCTCCATCTCCTAGAGGTTCACAATTTCCTAAAACAATAAGTATTACCCTCTCAATATAAACTTTTACCCACGTGAGTTTATAGAGGACATGTCAGATTCATATCCTACTTGAAGAGTAGAAGACTGATATATTATTGACTACCCTCCTCCTGTAATAATTGTTGCATTTTCTTAAAATAGCAGACTTCTGCATGTTCATGCGAATGCCTGGCAGATTAACAAGGCTTTTCTGGGCTGACTTCCTGATTTTATGCTACTTGGTATGAAATTTCCATAACTCTGTCTTGCCCATTAAAAGACTGCGAAATTCATTTCTGCAAAAGTTGTCAGAATTTGGCCCTACATATGCTAATTTTGTGACGTCTGTCTCACACACTTACATTATGCTGAACATTGTATACATGTTTCTTTTCTTTAATCCTCTTCATACTGGCTTCTGACTTGACAGATCGTCCACTCCTGAGCTGGCCCTTCTACTAGCTGTGTTGTCTCTGCTTTCTGAAGCTGCTGCTCACTGTTCAAGCTGCCCTTATACGCCCATGGTTTTACAGATAATTGACATTCCAGCTTCTTTTGGGTCTACTCATATCTTATTTATTATATCCTGCCATTTTGTATTATCTAATTCTAGAAAGAGAAAATCAATTTATGTTTTCTCTATTTTTCACTAGTTGTAGTGAGTATATCATGTCCACTTATTGCCTGATCATTTCTGAAGTGTATTGTCTATTTGTCTTGTAAAGCAGCACATTGCATATTATTAAATTCAAAATTCTGTATTTTAAGTTTTCAGGTTACAGTTTTATTTATTTCAGAACATTGATCCCAAATGTTGTGAACTTACTAAAGATGACTGTACCTGTGTTGAGCAGAATATTATATGAATGAATAAGTATCAATTCATTCCTTCTTTATTTCTATTTTTTTTTGTTGAAAAAAATTTCTGCCCCCTCCCTGCCTCCCATTTCCTTCCCCCTCCTTCCATTCCTCTCCCCCTCACCCCACTCCTCTCCCCTTTTTCCCACTCCTCTCCCCCTCCGCCTACTCTATTCCCCCTCCCTCTCGAGTCTGAAGAGCAGTCCAGACTCCCTGTCCTGTGGGAAGTCCAAGGTCCTCCCCCCTCCATCCAGGTCCAGGAAGGTGAGCATCAATTCATTCTTAATCCAATGATACTAATTAGTATAATTTTTCCTCGAGCACTAAAACTTGTTTAAAAATATAATCCTGCCCATATATTTGTTTCCACTCTGAAATTATTTACATCCAACTACATAAAATATATCCAAAGTGGAATATTTCTCCTGTTCTGAAAGAGTAAAGGATCTGCAATGTTGCTATAAACATCCTGTTTAAAGTATTAGCTTATGCCAAAATTAAAATTAAAATAAGGCAGAATTCAGCTCAGACTGGTAGCATATTCTTATGATCTTACCAAGAAAGGTAGATATAAAAAAACATTATTTTTAGATCAAGTTAGAGAGAGCATGAGCAAGGAACTCAGGACCGCGAGGGGTGCACCCACACACTGAGACAATGGGGATGTTCTATTGGGAACTCACCAAGACCAGCTAGCCTGGGTATGAAAAAGCCTGGGATAAAACCTGGCTCGCTGAATATAGCGGACAATGAGGACTACTGAGAACTCAAGAACAATGGCAATGGGTTTTTGATCCTACTGTACGTACTGGCTTTGTGGGAGCCTAGGCAGTTTGGATGCTCATCTTACTAGACCTGGATGGAGGTGGGAGGTCCTTGGACTTCCCACAGGGCAGGGAACCCTGACTGCTCTTTGGGCTTACAAGGGAGGGGGACTTGTTTGGGGGAGGGGGAGGGAAAGGGGAGATGGTGGCGGGGAAGAGACAGAAATCTTTTATAAATAAATAAATAAATAAATAAATATAATCCATAAAGCAATAAACACTAGTGTTTTTAAAGTGCAAAGGCTTTAGAACAAAAATATTATTTTTGTAGATTTTAATTAAAATAATTACTACTACATAGAGTAAAAATTTGAAGTATCGATTTTTCATTAGTATAATCCCAAATAGGAGACAAAGTTTACTGGAGAGTCATAAGAGGAATGGAGCATCAATCCTGAAGCTTAAAAGTGTAGGTTTCCATTGTCTTGTCACTGTATCTCTGCAAATATGGATTTTAAGAATTTGGACTGAATAAATTGGGGCTTTAAAATTAAGAATGCTATTAGCTATTTAAGGAACTTTAAGGTCAGTAAAAGTTAGAAGTATTCAGTAGAAGCTAGGTTTTGTTAATCAAGACATCGAAGATAACAAGTGTTTTTAAGCATTCAAAGAGAAAACTTTAAATAGCAGACTGTAATATAGTTATTTTATTCCTCAAATGCATTTGGATTGTTGGCAACGACATGTTCACATTTTAACCATGTCAGAACAGCGTTCTTCTCTTGTTAATGTCATATGCACTGGTTACCTGGGAAAAAATAGGCTTCTTGCTTTTTTTGTCTAAGTTATAGAAAAAACAGCATCTGTTTTGTTTGTTTTATGTTGGTATTCTCTTGACAACATTGCCATTGATTCCACTGGAACCCTCTTCCTGCAGTATTTTCCTAGCACAGCATCTGTGTTGGCTGCAAAGGAGAAAATTCTTCCTGACTGAATTAGGGAAGGAAAAGAGAGATATTCGCTCCCTTTAACATCAAAGAAAACACCATGTCCATACATTTTTCCTAAATGAGAACCAAGTTCTGAGGAAAATCCTTTTCTTCTACCTATAAACTTCTAAGGCTGTCAAAAATATTGGTCTTATTTTCTCACGTTCTTTCCCTCTGAGACTGACATTCAATCTTTAAAATAATTGCATGTTGGGAAGGTAATTGGCTGGAAGTTTTTATGTTACAGAAAATTGAGTTTCTATTCATTGTTCTGCCTTTTCTTTTTAGCAAGGATTGCGTGATCATTTGGACTGGTAAAACGGATTCAATAATGCATGTACTGTTAAATTGTTTCATTAAGTCTACAAGAGCTAGTTCCGGGACAGGCACAAAAGCTACAGAGAAACCCTGTCTTGAAAAACCAAAAAAATAAAAAAGTAAAAAAAAATTGTTTCATTAATACTTGTGTTTAAATATGAAATGAGCATATTTTCTAAAGAACTGAAAGAAAGTGTGTTTATATTCCATGTCATTATTTGTCCTGACAGTTTTCTGTGAAAATATTTACACAAATGAATAAAGGAAATCAAAATAATTTGTGTAAGCTATGTTCAAAAATTTCCCCAAAGATTAATGTTTACATAGAAAATGTTATTATTCATTTTTATCTTTGTTAATAATAACTTTTAAATAGGCAAAATAAATAGCATCATTCCTAATACCTGATGTTTGTTGGATAAACTATAAATTATTTAAAATTGGTAAAATAGCGACTAATAGCCAAAACCTATGTTTTCAAACTTATTCTGCTTTAAAGGTTTTACAAAACAGTCTTTTGGGATATTTATTTTGTTTTGAATAACATTTGAATTTAAAAACTTAACTGTCCTTTTGATATATGTTGACCTTTGATTTCCTTGAGTCTTTTATTTTACAATATGTCAAAGTATAGAATGTAATCTATTAATGTACCTAAGCAATCTGAGTGCCAATTCAGATATTGCTGCCTTGAATAAATACATGTGTTGAACTGAACTGGTTATCTTTGCCAGATGCTGTAATAGTTTTTCTTCCACATGCTGAACTATAGGAGATCAATGCTCTTCACCATGGACTATGGAACATTGATTTCATTTCTTCTCTGTTACTAACCATTATAGGGAACTGTTAAACAATTCCAGAGGAAACTACGAGGATAAATGCATGCCTCAACTAATATAAGTTTATCTGTAGAAACAAATCACATCAACAAATTTCTACTGTTTCATCTACAGTTGTCACATGAGACGTTGTAGTAGAAAGAGTCCCTATCAATGCTGGTGGAAAGTATTGCCATGCTATGGATGTGATTACAATGGATCACTTTAGGGTGTTTAAATACAGCTGTCACAGGCATTAGAAGGCCACTGACATGATATACAAGTATCCAAATAAACTCTCTGATCTCTCCAAGTCTTCAGCAAAAATTTGAACTTGTTCTTAATGAAGATCTGAAGTAAAAACCAAAAGGAACAAAAAGTCAAACTTTTTGATGGTTATCTGAAAAAATCTACTAACGACAATTCTTGTTGCTGTGGACTAAGCACAGAGTAAATCAATGATTCTGTTTCATCAAACATGTTTTCTTTCTTAAATTCTTTTGATAACACTTGTCAAAAGTTACTTGATGCTAAGAATTTTGAGTAAATAATTCTTCTAACAGTTTTCACAGCAGCCATTTATGTCGGTGATCTCTCAGAGGTGAGGAAGCTCTGTAGCTAGTTATCTTTCTTCTCATTGGCAGAAAAAGTAGATCTACATTGAGCTTTTTATTTCTATATTTCCTAACCCAAAGAAATGTTAAAATATCTAATCCTCTCCGAGGAACAGAAGACCATGGATAGCAGTAATTAAGATTCAAATTGTGCTTCATTCTTGGCTTACTTAAGGTCTTCAATTTCTGATGTATTTACTTTAAGTTCTTCTTTTAGTGCACTATTTGCCAAGAAACTGTTGGCAGGCAGAGCTGTATTGTGATTGAAAGACTGTGCTCACTAGCGAGAAACAAACCAGAAGAGAACATTTTCTTTTCAGTTTTTTTTTTTTCAACAGGAGACATTGTTTTAATTCAGCTCTCTGGAGCTAGCAGAAAATGCCTTCCTTTCTCTACTTCTCCAAGGTGACTGGAAGAAAACACTTCTGGAACCAAGATATGGAAGGAATGAAGTTTCCTTATTTTTTAAATTGTTTTCTTTTTTGTTTGCCTATAAAAACACTTTTAGATATCTTTCCTTAATTAACTATATAGGTTGAAGATGTTTTAACATTCTGTATTACTATTATAGCTTTATTTTAAATACATCTAAGAAACCTATGCTAATCTATGTGGAAAAGGTAGATTAAAATGATTTCACTAGTATAAAATAAACTGTGAGATGAAACCAAGGAATTAAGTCAAAACATTTGTTATGTGAAGAAACAGGATAAGCTAAGTTCTTATAAAAGGTGAGGTATGTAGAGTAAATTGCTTTATTTTTATCATTATGTTCATAATTTATAGTAAAAATTTATGGCAAACAATTTGTATATCAAGCTAAATATCCAATAAATGTTTAAAGTTGTAGAGACATACCATAATATCTAGAGTTGTAAGTATTACAATAAAAAGATAATGTTCATAGCAGCATTGTTTGTCATAACCAGAACCTGCAATCAACATAAATGCCCCTCAAGCAAAGAATGGATAAGGAAAATGTGGCACATTTACACAGCAGAAAAAAAAAATAATGACATATTGAAATTTACAGGCAAATGTATGTATCTAGAAAACATCATAATAAGTGAGGTAACCAAGACCCAGAAAGACAAATATCATAAGTACTCACTTATAAGTGGCTTTTAGACATAAAGCAATGAAAACCAGCCAACAATTCACAAATCCAGAGAACCTAGACAACAATGAGTATCCTAAGAGAGACAGACATGGATCTAATGTATATAGGAAGCAGAAAAAGACACGATCTACTGAGTAAACTGGGAGCATGTGGACCATGGAAGAGGGTTGAAGGGGAGGGGAAAAGAAGGGAAAGGAGCAGAGAAAAATATATAGCTCAATAAAATCAATAAAAAGATAAAATCAATGGTAAGTGCTTTCTCTCTTTTTTTTTTAACAACAACAACAAAAAAAAAACTAACCTGTATTTTCAGGAATTTAAAAAAAAAAGAATACATATTAAGGAGAAGAAAAGTACATTGAACACAAATGTTGCTTTGCTGCTGCAGCACGCTCTTCCCATCCTGGGGTGGATCTCTATTTTTTTTTTAAATTTATTTATTTATTAAAGATTTCTGTCTCTTCCCCGGAATCGCTGAACATAGCAGACAATGAGGACTACTGAGAACTCAAGAACAACGGCAATGTTTTTTTTTTAAATTTATTTATTTATTAAAGATTTCTGTCTCTCCCCCACCACCGCCTCCCGTTTCCCTCCCCCCCCCAATCAAGTTCCCCTCCCTCATCAGCCCAAAGAGCAATCAGGGTTCCCTGCCCTGTGGGAAGTCCAAGGACCACCCACTTCCATCCATGTCTAGTAAGGTGAGCATCCAAACTGCCTAGGCTCCCACAAAGCCAATACATGCCATAGGATCAAAAACCCATTGCCATTGTTCATGAGTTCTCAGTAGTCCTCATTGTCCGCTATGTTCAGCGAGTCCAGGTTTGATCCTACTGCACGTACTGGCTTTGTGGGAGCCTAGGCAGTTTTGATGCTCACCTTACTAGACCTGGATGGAGGTGGGTGGTCCTTGGACTTCCCACAGAACAGGGAACCCTGACTGCTCTTTGGGCTGACTGGGAGGGGGAGGGGGACTTGACTAGGGGAGGGGGAGGGAAATGGGAGGCGGTGGCGGGGAAGAGTGCTTTCTCTTTTTAAAGAAAGGCAGTGAAAGTAGGTCACAAAACTGGTTCATATACTAGTCATTTAAACAAAATCATACATGTTCTTTCATAGTTATCAAATTATCTTAATTACTACAGCTCCAGAAGGTTCTGAGATAAACTAACATGGCCCTTACTAGTTGTTACTTTCCTTTAATATAATATTGATTATTTAAGATTGTTTACTTTTCTATGTAATAATTAGACAGAATTTACTGGTATTTACAAAATGGTGTGCTAAGATTTTGCCTGAAAGTACATTGAGCTGTTGATTACTTTGATAGGCACTACCTTCCAATAATAACAGTTCTTTAGATGTACATGTATGAAATAGATATTTCCGTGAATTTAATTTTTCTCTATGCTTTTCACCAGTTTGGTATAGTCATTATTCTAGGACATGAATGTAACTGGTTTGGATATTTTTGTCCTTCACTTCTGTGATTATATTGTAAATGCTCTTGTTTAATTCTTAATTTCAAATTCCATATCCACTGTTGTTTTGTGCATGGAAAAATGGTGTGATTGGTTTGTTTTTTGTTTGTTTGGTGGTAGTGGTGATATTTTTGATATGCTGTCGTCTAGAAACTGCTACGTACCAGATATTTCAGGTGAAATTCTGTAGACAATTATGTTATCTGTAAACTAAGAGAGATTTACTATTTTCTTACTACACTGCATATCTTGTTTCTGTTTTTTTTATGTTTGCAATTATACTAGGTAATATAGACAAATATATATATATATACATATATATATATATATTTACTCCAGTAAGAACAAAAACAAATATAATAAA
This sequence comes from Neodon shergylaensis, assembly GCA_025134845.1. Lineage (NCBI taxonomy): Eukaryota > Metazoa > Chordata > Mammalia > Rodentia > Cricetidae > Neodon > Neodon shergylaensis. The sequence continues at coordinate 5,219,687 of JABTXL010021554.1, forward strand.
CCTTGCATCATAAAGGAATGTACTACCCATAGTTGAACTCTGAGATATATCCAAGATTTGTTTCTATATATTTCTGAGTCACCAAAGATTTTGCTTACATTTAAGTACTATGGTCACGTATGGATCAAACAAACCTAGTTAAACTATTACACTTTAATCAAGGAAAGACAATATCAATAACAGGATTGTTACAAAAAAGACAGCATAATTGAGTAATGGCAGCCTCTCTTTTGGAATTACAGGATAATGTGGCTTTAAGATTGAGTGAAAAGGAAAGCAGGCATGATGGATGACTCTTAATTTTTTTGTTTTGAGAAGTTTTTAGGTAGGTTACTCTGTCAGTTGCTTTTATATGAAAATATAAAAAGATAAACTATTGGGTTCATATTTTGGATGAATAAACTATTTGTGGCTCACTAGGTTTGTGATTCCTTTTAGAAAAAGTATGAGCAGTGATGAAAATTGCAAAACATTGGCAGCTCCATTTCTTGGAGATGTAAGTACATCCATGAGCAACAAAAGAGATAAAACTGATGAAAATGTGAGCATCACCACTGTAGAGACACTTGAAATAAGCATGGAAAAGCAAACCTCACAAAACCTCTATGACAGAGGAGGGGAAAAAAGTACAGAGGTGAGCATTATGCAAGAATATCACTTAGCTATCTGTGAAAACAATATAGAAAACAGGATTAAAATAACCCCCACACTGAAAAGAACCAAGTAACGGAGCTGAAAGAAGCACACCCAAGTTAAAATCAGAGAAACACTGTGCTGATCATTCTTCCTTGCTCCTCTCTTTCTCTCACAGATATCAAGCATGCCCACCTCACCCACACTACTCCCCTTGAAACAGAGTTAATAAGAAATCCAATCTGTACTGTGGCTTTGTTGCCCCAACCCTTACATCTGCAGGTAACTTCATGGTCCAGCTTAATTCTGCCTTCCCTTAGACCAGTCCTGTCCAGATCACATGATATGAAGCCTGTCTGCCTCCCTGAAAACTTCTCAGGGTGAGAAATGGACTTTGTTCTGTGGAGCTGAAGAGGCTATGTCTCCCTTCAAGTTCTTCCTCATGCTGTTCTGTTTATGGCAGTTAGTCATCTTCTGACCTGAGGCTTGCCATCTTGCTTCAGGTTCCCATCTCTCATTAATGCTACATTGAGTGGTGATGTGAGATTTTTCTCTGTATGTTGTGGATATGTTTTAATACCATTGGCTAATAAAGAATCTGCTTTGGTCCTATTGCAACACAGAATAGAGAACGGCAGGAATTTAAGGCAGAAATAGAGGAGAAAAGAAGGCGGGGTCAGGGAGACACCATGTATCTACCGAAGGAGACAGATGCCCAGAAACCTTAAATGTAAACCGCGAGCCTCGTAGAAAAATATTAAATAATAAAGATGGGTTAATTTAAGATGTAAGAGCTAGCTAAAAGTATGTTTAAGCTATTGGCCAAATTGTATTACAATTAATATAATTTATGTGTCATTATTTTGGGTCTTGGCGGCCAGAAATGAATGAACAGCTTCTACCTATAGAGTGGCAATCTCACATCAGTTCCATTTTATAAACCTTCATTTTCATCTATAGCAAAAGTAACATCAAAAAAAAAATCAACCAGATGAGCTACAGTCAAGAGATCTACAATCACAGATATGGAAACAGTCCTCATGTCTGCCTTGTTGTTGCCTTTTTTTATTGAAATAAATGCAGACAAAATGAGTATATGTGCAATCTTAGCACCATGACCTCCCTGGATTGTATAAGAGGAATGGCATGATAGACTGTTGAAACAGAAAACTATGTTACTTTTACTAATCTTCCATCAAAATCTTCCATTCCTTTAAGTAACATTGGAGGCATCATATTGCTTAATCACTGTCAGATATTTATACACATATGATTTTTTTATTATGAATAAAGATGTCTGAAATTTATGCTTCAATCAACTTATTGTTTTGTTTGAGACAGCAATATATTTAGCTGAGGATAGCCTTGAACTTTGAATCTTACTTCCTCATGCCCTAAGGGCTGAATATTGTACCTGTGGTCAATCCCTGGGCTTTAGTCATGCTATATAAACACTCTCCCAAATTTGTTACATCCCCAGTTTCCCTTGATGTCCAAGATTTTCCCTTAATATCTCAGGTGCAGCTGCAGAATGTGTTCCTGTTCCTGTGGTGCCTGTTGCTTACTGGCAATTTACTCAACAAAAACCCAAGTGCAATGGAACAATTATGCCAATTCCCAAGACTGCTTACATTTCCTTCTGAGTCTTAGGACTTCCAATTCACCTTGCCATAAGTCTTTTTACATGAAATTTCAAATATAGGGAATTTCAGAAACATAAAAAAGTCATTGTCCAGTATAATCAAGGTGTTTATATCCTCTACTTATCAGTCTTTCTCTACATAATTTTCAATTAAAGGTGTCAAAATCAGTTTATGTAGAGAGCATCAAACCAAAGAAAATCAAACTATGTTTTTCTTAGTATACCATAAATACTTGACTATTAAAAAGAAGATTTAAACTGAGTGGCTTAATAATGCCATCAGTCCATTTAATATGATTGCTTTCATTTACCTCTTATGAATATTAATATTTTAGAGTGAAGAATTTATTTTCCAAAACATCATTAAATGTGAAAAATTTACTAAAATAAATCAGTTACAGGATGGCATTTCTGATGTTTCTCAGGGAAAAATTTTCAAGCTTTTTTTTTGTCTTATAAACTTAATATTCAATAATTTTGTAAACAAGATTTATGTATCTAAAGTACCACAGATGCCTTTCACACAAAGCTTTGGCCAAAGCTGCTACAAACCTGAGAACACCAATGTTGATCCAAAAGAGATTTGCAAGCATTGCTGTGAAAGCTGGGAGACAGGATTTCCTCAGACACACTTCACCCTGCAGAGCCTGAGCTGCATAATTTTCATGGTCAGTAATGTAGGAAGTGACTCACTCTGCCAACACTAATGATTTATTTCCTAAAACTGGCATGAATACATCTGTTTGTCAAACAGAGCATACTCAAGTATTGTAACTGTTTCTCCATGCAGACTTTTGAGTAGGACAAGATTATAAGCATGAAGTACACATTTGGCTTTTCAATATGCAAATTGCAAAAAGAGATAACACAAATCCCTGGAGGACTGTGTCCCTTGGCATCATAGGACAAAATCATGTTAAACGCTATTATATTTGTTGTTTCATCTTCAGGAAGGTATCATTGGTTTTTCTCTCCTGTCTTTTGTCTATATATATTGGGAAAGTGAAAATTAGATGTTTGACATATAATCTGGTGTTTCGAAATTTGTACCCATGGGAAGAGTAATTTTAGTTAATTTCTATTTGCATTACTCACATAATTTTCATTATTACCTATGAGTGTAAGGTTTCTTGCATAACCTATTCAAATGGTGACAGTTCTAAAGCTTTTTCTTTTTCTGTGAATGTTCGAGATAAGAATCTCAATATTCTCAAATACACTTCTTGAAAGTGAACAGAAAAATGACAGCAGTTTAATTACATTTCAAACTATGTGTTCTGTGACACTATCTTGACATCAATATATTGCAAAGGAGATATTGAATGTATCCACTTGAAATTATAAGGCAATGAAAGAAAAGGAGTAGAAGCAAAGATCAGAAAAAAACGCACATTGACAATCTGATATTTCTCTAAGTACAGAAAAGGATTCAGCCTCTACATCATAGAGATTTTTTTGTTTGTGAAAATTTTTGAGGGATGATATTAAAAATGTATATATGAAAGTATTTAATTAGATACCCAAATACTAAACCAAATCATCACCCTATTTTGAAGCTAGTTGCAAGCTTATTTATGAAATTATAAATCAAGCAAAAAAACAAATAACCGAGTAGAGGTCTATATCTGTTTTAGTTCTATGACATACCTCTGTTTCTGACCAGCTGAAAACAAGAGGAAACATTAATTTCCTTCAAAATAAATTTTATTGAGATTGTAGCTGCTGTGGATATAGTGGTTCCAGAGAAACACAAGATTCAGGTGCGAGGCAATTTCCAGTCTCAAGAGGAAGCAAATTGGAAGATTAAAATCCAAATTCTATAGTTAATTATGCAATTATAATTATAAGGCATGTTCTCTATCCATCTTTTTTCAACAAAGATATATTGAGTATCTATTATTTGCCAGGGACCATGGCAGGTACCACAGAGAAAACAATTAGCAGAACAAATAGGCATATCAAAGACTTGGATTTTGTTTTCATTGAGCATAAATTTCAGTAAGGAGCAAATGTAGTAACCAGCTGTTCATACAATGCAATCATATAAAGTAAGTCTGATAAAGGAAGCAGCATTTACAAAGATGTATTAAAAATAGTGAAAAGGTGACGTGTGGAGTGCTTTGGAAGACTTCCTGAAGGAAGTGACAGAGGTTTTGGAATATAATCTCTATAAGGTGATACTAAGTCAACTGTCAGAAAAAGGAAAAGACCATAAGCAAAAGACCTGTGATGAGGAAGTAGAAAGAATCCTGGAAACACTGATGAAAGGAACTGGAGGCAGTGAGATTAAAATGTATCTAAAAAATGTCAGCGGGTAAAACAAACTGGTGCATGGTAGAGAAGGAAATTGCTATAAAATCGGTGAAAAAAATGAAGAGGGTTCCAGAAAATACACACACATGTATCTACAGGAGAGAGAAAGAGAGTGAGAGAGAGAGAGAGAGAGAGAGAGAGAGAGAGAGAGAGAGAGAACTGTTCCAACATAGAGATAATAATAACAGTTTTCCAGCTGTGGTCCTCAATGACTCATCTACCCCTCAGAATATTTTGACATTGGTTTGTGTTTTTGTCAGGTTTCTCTAGAAAAACAGAACTAATATTGCACTCAGTTAAGCAATCAACAATGGCAGTTTTTTTTTAATGCAGTCTAAAATTCTACTAATTGTTCAGTTCCCGAGCTTTGAAATCTCAGCTTCTGCTCCATGTACAACGAAATCCCAAAGAGGCAGGCTATAATACCAGTGAAGCAAGAGTGAAAACAAACAGGCAAATAACACAAGGTCTTTCTTCTTGTCCTTCATATAGGCTGTCATAAGAAGAAAGGAGGTGCAGCTCAGATTACACGTGGGGCTTCCAACTTCAAGTGACATGGATTTCTTATGAGTATTCCTTTCACAATCAGATTAACTAATCATCCATCACTTGTTTCCCCAATGGCTTGGGTTTTTAGTTAATTCCAGTTTTAACCAAGGTGACATGACTACCCATCATAGCAGGGGGAATTGTTTTTACAATTTATGAGATTGAGAGACTGCTGATATCTTTGAGTAGAGAACAGCTGATTCACAAAACATCAGCAACTGATGCCAATAAAGCACCTAGTCAAGAAAAATAAAAGAACATTGCTCTATCTTAAAACCATAATCCAGAGGTTTATATTAAAAAAAATGTATGAAGCATCACTGAAGAGTTAAACATAAAACACAACTTTCCCAATTCTATAATAAAAGTAATGCCCAACCACTAAAAATTCTCCCCAAAAAATTGTTCCAAAGAAACATATTCCTGGAAGATTACTTTGGCCAATATAAAGAATGAATTATTGGGCAAGACTGAGATGCAGAGAAAATTATAGAGTACTTCAGCAGCCCACATGGTACTTAATGATGTTATTTTAAATATTCTCTGGTGGTCAGGTGGAATGAGAGTGACCTCTCAGACTATGACAAGCATCTGAATGGTGGTGCTGATATTTTTAGAATTAGGATTCTGAGCATCTTGCACAGAGCCATCAATGTGACTCTCCTACCTCATGTTCTTTTTCAGAAAAATGGGATAGAGGGAGAAAAAATATAATGTTGACAAGTATACTTAAAAATGCTGGATTGAGTTCTTTACTTTGAATAAGTCTTAGCTGGTTTGATTTCAAGAGATAGCTACCCACTCCTCTCCACAAAGAATCATTTAAACTTCCAAAATTCTGTAATTATTCTAGTTTCTATTTATGCAAATTATTACATTTTTTACCTTAGAATGTATCAATTTTCTTTTATGCAATTTTAACAATACTGGTAGCAAATAAACAACTGTAAATATCAGGAAATAAACATTGGTTAACTATGAATAGTATATTGAATACACAAATAATAGCTTTGGCTAGAATGAAAGGATCCTTAGGCAACAAAATTGCTGTAATTATTATATGATGATATGGATGTAGGTCTAATTTTCAATTAAGGAATTTGAATAGATTTATCTATCAAAATATCCATTAGTGAAATGTCAATGTTCCTTTTTTGGTATCTAGATAAAATACAAACTTAATATAGTAGAATTATGTCTTGCATAATGTTACATACCCTCTTCTTCAATGTAATCTCTAGATTAATGGTTCTGAACCTTCCTTGGTTCTCAAGCTTCTTAAATGCTGTGACCCTTTATATAGCTCCTAATTTTGAGGAGACTCCCAACCATAAAATTATTTCCACTAAGACTTTGTAACTATTTTGCTTCTGTTATGAATCATAATTCTAATATCTGATATTTAATTGGTCTTACGCAATGCCTCTGAAAGTATCCTTTGAGCCCCACAAAGTAGTTGTCACCCACAGATTAAGAGCCCCTGCTCTAGACACTGTGTTAAAAAAAAAACAGTATACTCAGTCAGTCTTCCATAGTAGTTGTTATGTCAACATGTGAGTATAACTCAAGAAAGTGTAGATGTTTATGTATTAATTTCTGTGATTCTTAATATATTATGGCCACATGTATCAGACTTCTTTATAAATGCACAAGTAATTTTTTATGAAGATGCCAAAGGAGATACTCACTTTTCTGATGTGACACTACACATTGTCATAGACACTTTCACAATGAACAGTCAGTAAGACAAGTACCAACTTCAACTGGAATTCTGTGTCCCTTGTTGAGCACTGTTGTTCACTTGAGTCAGTTGTCCTTGCAGGATATAAAAAAAACTAAAGACTCTCAGTTCTAAGGCACAGTAAGATTTTGAATCTTCCTCTTTACTGGAAGAAGTATTTAAAGAAACAGAGAAAATTTATTTCTTAATTAAAAAAACAATAGCATTTTTACTTGAGAAGGCATATAAGCCCAAGTTTACAATAAGCTAGCATATTAGAAATGTTATATCATTTTAAATAGTAAATGAATACCTATGCCTAGTATATAAATTATTAAAATATGATATTCCAGTATAAATTAATAGTGATAATTATATGTAAGTTTCCTATAATATTAAATATAGGCATACCATGAGGGTGCACTTAGAATTGCTTTATGTCATATGAGTAATTGTAGTAGAGTCTACTTAATTTTTTAACTGTTCATATCTTAGAATTAAGAATAAAAACTTATGTATTTTATCCACAATACTAGAATTTTACAACATGACATTTTTAATCTTAAATTAATTTTTAATTGCCCCAATTTTAACATGTATATTGTTTTATAGATAAAAATTATGGTGCATATGACAAGTTTTCAAGAGAATTGTTAGTATAATCATAAAACATACTTTTAGCAAGTAGGATCTGTGCCAGTCTTTTCTCTTACTTTTTTGCTCCCATAATTTTATGTCTATGAGAAAAATCTATAATTTATAAATGATGCTGACACCAAACATATTTCAAGATTCATAAAACTCAATGATTTATACATGTCATGTTGATAATCCAATTTTATAATCACATATCACAAATTCACTTGCTGACATCCTGATTGAGGAAGTAGCAAGTTGTCTAATATCATGGTTTCATGATATATATCAAATTTCTTGAAAATTTCTACAGATTTACTCTGCAGTTTTGACTTTGTGCATTTGCATTGAAATATAGAATTTGTTTAACTTGGTTTCAACCAAATATACACACTGCAAAGGCATATTCCCTCTTTTTTGTTATGAAAAGGAGTAAAGAGAAAAAGCAATACATCAAATTTCTTTAAAGTGCTAAAAGAATCTTCATAGTACATTACATCTTACAGAATTTTATTCTAAAGTGGCAATGCCTCATTATTATTTTGTATCTATGTGTTGTGATGAAACCAACAACTATGCTTGTTGACTGGTTGAATTTAAATCTCATAAACTCTGTGAGAAACAGAAAAAGAGAGAGAATGATCCTGAGAAAAAGGCAAGCAAGCATGATCTGATTTTTTTTTTTTTTTTGCTAAATTCAGAGAATAAAGAGAAAATCATCAATGAAGCCAATGCTTATGGGAGGACAGTTGTGTGTCATTACAGTTTATGAACTAGTACAAGTTCCTCTGATATTGTTAAGGTCATGATTTATAAACAGAGACACTACCAATGCCAAGCTTGGGTTACCTTGCATATACTGAAGGCATACATAGGAAGCAGAAACAGCTAACTATGCCTCAAGCACGTTTTAATGGGTAAACGACACACTGGATTTAATTCAAACTTTATATTCTCTAAATTACTAAAAAGCAATTTACAATTTAGAAAAGACACAAAGATATAATTTTATACTAATTCTAAGATGCATAACCACTGAATAAAATCCCCTCTTCTAAAGCTGTATACTGTGATTTTTTTTATATGACTTGTGTTGAGGTATGGCATATTCACATTTGATGCATTATGCCATAAACAATAAAGATTTAAGAAACATTTTAATAGAGACTGTAAATACTTAGTAAGCTATGAAATATTTCTTTCTCCATATATACATATTATATGCTTGAATATATGTGATATAGATTGAAATATAATCTTGTATTTATATATGTATAGATTTATAAAATGTGTATCTATATATCTATATATTTCAGTGTATACATAATAAAAGTGATAGATGGGATATTTTTGATGTAATTTAATTCGTTGTGTATAAAGTAGTTTTTACTGCTTAAGAAAACCTAAGATGGGTGGTTAACACTTTTTTAAATTTTATTTTATTTTATTAAGATATATATTTTTCTCTGCTCCCCTCCCTGCCTCTCCTCTCCCTTCAGCCCTGTCACATGGTCCCCATGCTCCCAATTTACTCAGGAGATCTTGTCTTTTTCTACTTTCCATGTAGATTAGATCCTTGTATGTCTTTCTTAGGGTCCTCATTATTGTCTAGGTTCACCCGAGTTGTAATTTATAGGCTTATTTTCTTTGCTTTATGTTTAAAAAACCACTTATGAGTGAGTACATATGATAATTGTGTTTTGGGTCTGGATTACCTCACTCAATATGATGTTTTCAAACTCCATCTAATTTCTTGAAAATTTCAAGATGTCATTATCTTTTTCTACTATGTAATACTCCATTGTGTAAATGTACCACATTTTCCTTATCCATTCTTCAGTTGAGAGGCATTTAAGTTGTTTTCAGGTTCTGGCTATGACAAACAATGCTACTATGAACATAGCTGAGCACATGTCCTTGGGGTACAATTAAGCATCCTTTGGATATATACCCAAAAGTGGTATTACTGGGTCTTGAGGAAGGTTGTTCCCTAATTTTCTGAGATATCATCATACTGATATTCAAAGGAGCTGTACACGCTTGCATTTCTACCAGCAATGTAGGAATGTTCCCTTCTCTCCACAGCCTCTCCAGCATAAGTTGTCATCAGTGTTTTTGATCTTGATACATTCTTACAGGTGTAAGATAGTATCTCAGAGTTGTTTTGATTTGCATTTCTCTGATGACTAAGGATGTTGAGCATTTCCTTAAGTGTCTTTCAGCCATTTTAGATTGCTCTGTTGAGAGTTCTCTGTTTAGGTCTGTACTCAATTTTTATTGTATTATTTGGTTTTTGATGACCAATTTCTTGAGTTGGAGATCAGACCTCTGTCTGATGTGGGGTTAGTGAAGATCTTTTCCCATTCTGTAGGCTCTCATTTTGTCTTGTTGACCACGTCCTTGGCTTACAGAAGTGTTTTAGTTTCAGGAGGTCCCATTTATTAATTGTTGCCGCGCACCGTGTCCCCGGTCTGCACTCTATGCACTAGACCCCAGTTCGCGAGCTTTGGGCAAGGGGCTGGAGGTTGAGAATACACACGCAGAGACAGACTCACTCACAGACCTTCTTATACTGGTACCAAAAAGCCCCCCTTTAATAGCACCATGGAGGCTTAAATACACTGCAATCAATGGCCAACAGGTGAAAATCCTATCCTCTGATCCTCTAAGCTAGGCACAGCTTCTAGTAACTTCAATTAGAAGGTTCTAGCAGGGAAGAGCTGCTGAAGGCCAGGACTCATTAGTCCCAACAAATTGTTTCTCTCAGTGTCTATGCTGCTGGGGTTATATTTAGAAAGTGGTCTCCTGTGGCAATGCATTCAAGTGTATTTTCCACTTTCTCTTCTATAAGGTTCAGTGTGGATAGCTTTATTTTGAGGTCTTTGATCCATTTGGACTTGAGTTTTGTGCATGTTGATAGATATGGATCTGTTTTCATTCTTCTACATGTTGATATCCAGTTATGCGAACACAATTTGTTAAATATGCTTTTTTTCCAGCTTATATTTTTTTTTGCTTCTTTGTCAAAAATCAGGTATTTGAAGGTGTGTGGATTAGTATCTGGGTCTTCTATTCAGTCCCATTGGTCCTCCTGTCTGTTCTTATGCCAATACCAGGCAGTTTTCTGTACTCTCTATAGTAGAGTTTGAAGTCAGGGATTGTGATACCTTTAGAAGTTCTTTTATTGTACAGGATTGTTTTGGCTATCCTGGGTATTTTGCTTTCACATATGAAGTTGAGTACTTTTTTTTTCGAGGTCTCTGGAAAATTTTGCTTGGATTTTGAAGGACATAGCATTGAATCTCTAGATTGCTTTTGATAAGATTGTCATTTTTACTATATTAATTCCACCTACCCAAGAGCATGGGAGATCTTTCCACTTTCTGGTGTCTTCTTCAATTTCTTTCTTCAAAGATTTAAAGTTCTTGTCATACAAATCTTATACTTATTTGGTTAGAGTTACTCTGAGATATTATATCATATTTGTGGCTATTGTGAAGGGTGATATTTTTCTGATATCTTTCTCAGCCCATTTATCATCTTGGTAAAGGAGGGCTACTGATTTTTTATGAGTTAATATTGTATCCTGCTCCATAACTGAAAGTGTTTATGAGTTGTAGAAATTCTTTGGTAGAATTTTTGGGATTGCTTATATCAACTATCATAGCATCAGCAAATAATGAGAGTTTGATTTCTTCTTTTTCATTTTTGATCCCCTTGATCACCTTTTTTTTTCTTATTTCTCTAGCTAGAACCTCAAGAACTATATTGAATAGATATGGAGAGAGTGGACAACCTTGCCTTGTTTCTTATCTCAGTAGGTTTGCTGTGAGTTTCTCTCCATTTAGTTTGATGTTGGTTGTTGGCTTGATGTTTATTGCCTTTATTATGTTTACATTCATTCCTTGTATCCTAGCACTTGGAGAGAGAATGTACTCCATGAGTTCCAGGATAGTCTGGTATACAAAGCAAGTTCCAGAATAGTCAAGGTTGTCACACAGATAAAGTTTGTCTTGAAGAAATTAACAACAATGATGAGAAGGAAGCATAAGACAAATTATAATGGCTAGTAAATTAATAATTGCAAGTAATTCACAATTAACATTTTTGAATCATGAAATACAACAATTTTTCCAGTATTTCCTCTTGGAATTTAATTCAATGATACATAAAGTAAAAACGAACTGTCTGTGTTAGAGACAATATATACCCTTCAGAATTACACAAAAATTCAAGCAATAATTGGAGAAATAAATAAGTATAAAATAAAAATGCTAATTTATTCTAATTCTTTTAGAGAACCAATGAAACTAAATGCATGAAAAAGTGACAATTGTATAAATAACGGTGATTTTTTTCCTAAAAAAATTTTATAATGAACTTTGTTTTAGTTTTGACTCTGAAAAGCTAGGCCAACACTGAAATATTTAAATTAACACCATTTTGCTTTAGATTACCCTATCATCTTCTTTGAAGTCTTTACTATAGAAAACATCTATAAGTAACAAAGGAAACATAGCCCATCAATCAGAGTATAATTCAAGAAGGGAGACCAAGAGCTTGAATCTTCACTCACTGGTATTGATAAAGCAACTTTGACTAATGTCCACTTTCAGGAATGACTTGCCAGGGGTCTCAAAACATATAATCTTACTTAGGTTTCTCAGGCAGTAATTAAAGAAACTAACTACACACACACACACAGACACACACACACACAGAGGAAAATTATATATGTGACAATTAGCAAAAAGAAGTGTGAATCTCTCTTAACGAAGACTGTGACCATGTTTGCAGGTGTGTCTTTCTGTCATCTTCTCGAATCTTTCTCTAATGAGTGAGAAATACTGAGTTATAAAAGTTACACACCACATGTCACCTTGAAACAAGTTGGAGGATCAGACCAATAACATTATTCAAAATGGAGTGGAAACACTATAAGAGTCAGAAGTGGTGTTGAATACAAGGACACAAGGCAGCTACACATAAGACTCCATGGTGATCATGATAGTATAGACAAGACAGGTAAAATCTAGCAAGATGGTGGGGATGTGAGAATTAAGTCTAACATCTAGCTAAAAATAAGTGGTCTCTCAGAGGCTATTGGCTGAAGGAGCGGAAGGAGCTCCCGCAACACCGCTGGTCATTCACAGTCTAAATTCTGTAGGACTTTGTAGTTTCCTGCAGTTGACACAGGTAATAAAATCAATGAAATGTTTGTTTTAGGTTAAATGCAATTCATGAAGATTTTCTCAGAAGTTAGTAGAATTACAGCTTTAGTAATCATTACTCTAATGATACAGTTTATAACACTAAATAATCAGTTATAAATGAAGATAGCTTGGTTGTTTAAAAAATGAATTAAGTGTTTTCAAAAATCGCTAAATCATCAAAGCTTCTAGAATTCTTGAACAGAAGTAAGTGTTATATTTTGGTCTTTAAATAGCTAGATGTGTAACTTTTAGAGAATTCACCTATTGCTTTTTAGCTTCCAATCGTATCTTTCATGCTTTAGCTTATGGACCATTAGTCTTCTTTTAAAAATGAAAAAGCAGCATGGGAAAGATAAGACAGAGAAATAGAAAAGTGAACAAAATGCCTTGCCTCCTAATAGCAGACACCATGACCAAAGCAATTCTTTCAAAGGAAGCCTTCTTATGTGAGGTGGCTCGTTTTCAGTTTCAGAAGTTCAGGAAATTATCATCATGGCAAGGAGCATGGTGGTGTGCAGGCAGATGTGGTACTGGAGTTTAGAGTCCTTACATCTTGACTCAGAGGCAACAGGAAATCAACTGACTCACTGGTGGTAACCTGAGTATATGAAACCTCAAAGTCCACCCCACAGTGACATACCAGAAAGTGTGGCCCAGATCAAAGGCATTCCTTCCAGCCTCAATATCTGGATTAAAGTCATGTGTCATTCACCCTCTTCCAACAAGATAATACTTCCTCCAACAAGACCACAACTCCTAATAGTGCTACTCCCTAGTAGTTTATGGGGGCCAAATTCATTCACATATATCAATATCTTTAGTTCAATAATAGTGTGTTATTCACATTAAAATTCCTTAGGAAGTGAACTGTGATAAGGAGCAATGGATATTCCCACCAGAGAGCTGAGATGGAAACTGGTGTGGGATGTTATTCCAAAGTCCTTCCCCTGTTTTTCCATTCAAGTTATGTGTTAAGTTTGATGTAGAAATATTGTTTGAGGTAGGATGGGCTACCACAGTTGTGAAGCTGGATTCTAATAATCTGTTTTCTTTTTCTTTCTTTCTTTCTTTCTTTCTTTCTTTCTTTCTTTCTTTCTTTTCCATTCAAAAATTTATACTTCCTCCCCTCCTCCCATTCCCCTCCCACTCCACCACTCCCCCTCCTCCCTCCCCATCCCTCTTTAAGAGAGGACAGGGAACCCTGCCCTGTAGGAAGTCCAAGGCCCTCCCCTCTACATCCAGGCCTAGGAAGCTTTGCATCCAAATAGACTAGGGTCCCAAAAAAGCCAGTACATGCAATAGAAACAAGTCCCAGTGCCTTTATTAATGGCTTCTACGTCAGCCACCATTGTCAGCCACATTCAGAGTCTGGTTTGATTGTACTACCCTGAACGCGCCCGATCTCGTCTGTTTTATTTTCTTTTGATTTTACCTTCCTTCCCTTAACTAGAAGAGAATGGCAAGAACTTCAGACACTAAAGAAATCATACCAAGATCCTGGATGCCTCTTTGATTAGAGCTGGCTGTCCAGCTGGAGGCCCTGTCATTACAAGCTCAGTGCCTGGGAAGAGTTTTGTTTGTTTCATTGTTCATTGGTTTGATTTGAGGAATCATCTCACTTCATTGCCCTGACTGATCTGTTCACTCTCTAGATCCAGCTTACCTTGAACTCCCACAGATTCTTTTGGCCAGTGGCAGTAACTGTTCCAAAAACAACCACTAGGTAAATGTAGCTTAAAATTAATTCATTTCCAAATGTTCCTTTTTATACATGCTCGTTTGTGGATTACACCCGGAGATGTCATAAAATATCTGAAAGAATAGTCAACTCAATGATTTTTATTAAGGTATCAAAATAATTTTTTGGTTTGAGGATTCACGTGTGTGTTCATGTGTTTATATCTTTTATTTTCCTCTTCCTTTTTACTCATGTCAAGAAGTACTGCTTTTATATTTTTAGTTTTAGATCTAGTCTAGCTTCTGTAACAATAGGTTTATTTATAGTGACAGGGCATAGGTGAGCAATTATTTACATAAGCATGAACAACTTCCACGTAGTACAACAACAGTGAGAATAATCTATGTTGACATCAGTCCTTAAGAATAGGTAAAGCTTTATATACTCTTTCTCCAAGAAACAACTAATAATGCCACATAACTTCAAGGACTGGCTTCATTATTTCAACCCATGAAACAATTATAATGGACCCAATCAATGCAGTCCTGCTGCACACCTTTCATATGTTCAACATATGCATTAATTAGTGTGCCCTACCATATTGCCTCAATAAAGATAAAGATCATTTGAGAAAAATATAGTCTAGGGAACAGCAGAGGCTAAGTACCTTTTTTAGTCTCTAAAACTGCAGTTATAAACTATATATATGTATATACATATATATGTGTGTATATTTTTTTCTCTTAGTTTTCATCATCTCCTGCAAAAGTTACTTATTATATTTTTATGTCTGGCCTCTAATTTTCCATTTCAGGCAGGCACTGACTACCAGCAAGGAGCATAGCTTCAACAAAAGCTGTGCCAGAATATTTTATCTCCTTATCAGTACAGCCTTAAGTTGTTTTCTGTTCTTCTTCAGTTTCCTAGAATAGCAGAAATGATTGAGGTCCAATGTGCTCATCCATAGGTATAAATGCAGTTATTATTTCTAATAAAACCTAGTCGAAACTGTAGATGTCCAATTTAGGTGTTATTCTTACTCATAAACTTCCTTTGCCTTATAATCTCTTGTGCACACAATTATTCTGGACATAATTGTCCAATCTTTATAGAAATCCATGGAAGCCCAAAATAAGTTTTTTAGTATTAATGTCTTGGTCTAGTCAGATATTTCTACATTTTATATCTCAATAAATATGGTGGTCTTCATTTTAAAAATTTGTTGCAACAAGCACTTTTGCATATTATGTGTCTTCTTAGTGGGACTGTGTGTGTATTCGTGTACCATTGGCCATGTAAGCACACACTAAGCAGAAGTTAACACTGTATGTTCAGAAAACAAGTATTTCAATCAATTTTTCTTGCTGACCTTTTAATATATCTTTAATCTCTCTCTGTGTTTCTCTCTCTCTTTTGGTTTTTCAAGGGTTTCTCTGTAGCTTTGGACCAAGACCTAGAACTCACTCTGTAGACCAGATTGTCCTTGAGCACACAGAGATTATTAACCTGTCTGCCTCCCAAGGATTGGAATGGAAGGCATGCATCACCACCACCCAACAACTTTCATTTCTTCATCAAAGTGTTGCTTCAGCTCTTCAGTACCAATATTAACCATGGCTGCAAGCTTATTCACCGCCATTTTTGCCATTTACACAGTTTTTATTTATACAAGTTCTGATCCTCCATCTTCAATTTTGCTGAAACTGACAAAAATGACACTCAGCAAAGTCATTTGTGATACTTTTCCATTCATAAAACAAAAACCTGTGAAATGAAGTATCACTGACTTGAGACTTTATTTTCTGGACATGATTCAAGTAGTTCAATTTTGCTCTCGTCTTTGCACAGGTTTCACAGATGTCCTTTAGCTAGGAGGAATCTGTCTTTCCAGGAATGTTGTTACAGCTTTTCTAGCTAGTAAAGTATTAATGATTTGTCTGCCCAGAGAAAATGAGCAGGAATAAAAATCTCACTTTGGGCAAAAAGGTCTAAAAGATCACCAACAGAGTAATTTGTGGTACTCTCTTCAAACAGTATGACAGAAGTGGAGGTTTTTCCAGGTTTAAGTAATAATTCAAACCTCTTCACATGAAATTAATAATTTCTAGCACCACTAATTTCCTCATCCTTCTTGAGGATCAATAAAATCCCACAGCTTCCTAGTGGCAATGGTATTGAGGCTGCCTACACATGTTTATCACATTACAGGCTTATTTATCTTCTATTTCCTCTCGATATGCCTTCCTTCCAGCACAAGATCAGCAACATACAGGCAAGGTGCCTCAACAGTTCATGAGCAGAAGGCACAAGACTGCAAGGAAACTTCAAACCTCCTGCGTTCAGGCATGATCCTTTAATACAGTTTCTTACATGGTGGACTCCTCCAAACATAAAACTATTTTCATTGCTATATTATAACCGTAATTTGGTTATTGTTGTGAGTTGTAATGTAAATATCTGTATTTTCCAATGGTCTTGGGTGACCCATGTGGAATGATTTTTAATCCCCAAATAAGTCATGAACCACAGGTTGAGAATCACTGATCTAGAATTCCATCACACTGAAAATGAAAATGCCAATTTTTAAGCAAAATTTTTTGTAACTACAAAGAATTCATTCAGAAATTACAGAAAATGTGCCATGTAGAATCTGAGGGCTTTTTATAGTATCTATGGATGAACCCTGTTCAAGTACAAATACACATTTCATTCAATACTTCTGAATTCCAAAGGCACTCATTAGTACTCACAGAGTTCTCTATGCAGGTAATTTATAAAGCTCTTTTTGGAGTATAATATGAGGAAGGGAGGTGAGGCTTGGCTATCTCCTTAATAATATATTATTCTGTCTATAGTAGTAACTATGCAAATGTAAGTCCCATGACTAATGCATAATGGAAGTATAATTACTTCAGAAGGGATAAATATGGTCAATAGTTTATTAAGTCTTACTTTGAATGTGTTTGCGGTCAAATTATATGTATCTATATGGAAATTCAATGAAAAAAAAAACAAATAATTATAATTCTAATCTTTAACTTTCTTAGGGTTTATAAAATATAATGGTAAATTTTCACATAAATAAGGCTGTGTAAATGCATAATGAATGTCTTTTGTTAGCTTGACAATTATTAATATACCAAAATTGGACATAGAAGCATTATCTTTAATCTTATCACTGTGGACATGAAATTAGAAAAATCAGACAACTCAGCCACTTCATGACCAGCCTAAGTGACAGGAAAGTCTGGCAGAAGACAAACAAGGAAAACTATCCAAAAGTCCAAATTAATTCAATAAAAGTAGGTACCTTAGGTTAAAAAAAAATGGGAAAATGGTGAAAGAAAGAATTTGATTTTGATCCTTCGTGTCTACATGTGTAGAAAAGTTATGCTGAGCTCAAATTACATGAATAATTTTTTTAAAAAATGTTTTCAATAGTTTCATAAGATGTGTTTTAGACATAATTGATTCCTATCTTTCAACTCTTTCCAATTTTGCTTGCCTCTCTTCCTCCAGCAACCCAGATTTTATGTCTTCTTTTAACCAAATTTATTAACCAATTTTTGTTATCTGTATATTCTTGAGCATGTGGCCTTACAGTGGAGTGTGGTTGACTTAAAAGGGGCTATCCTGTTCAAAATACCTCAACTACCTGGGTAGAGCTGACAACTACTGAGAACTGCTATAGCTTGAGAAGGGATTTCACGTCCAACCTCTTCTCCTTGCTGGGGTTTGGTCTACCTTATGCTATGTGTCCTGTGCCTGCTGTCACAATCACTGTGAATTCTGTTGTGAACAGCTGCTGTTTCTTTATCAGAATGCCATATTTACTTGTAGTCATTTACTGCCTCAGCTTCCTATGTTCTCTTTCCAGCAGTCCTCCTAAAATGGTTTCTGTACTTTGAGGAGAATATATGTATACCCACTTTAGTACTGAGGAGTCTTCTTTACTTTCCTTGATCAATTGATCAATTATTCATGTATATGTCAAATCACCATGTTTTTAAATACTTCTCAGTTGAGGATTGAAATATGTACTGATCTTTGAATATAAAAAGAAGTCATTAAGTGTTGCTTTATTTTTACTTGCCAGAGTAGTAGGAGTTGGTTTTCCTCTTGGTCCTATGACCTGTCTAGCATCAGATTGTGACCTTCTAATTGTGTCATCCTAAGAAAACATGGGTGGTTACTTTATGTTTGTGTCACTAACATGTGCCACTGCAGAAGATTCATTACTGTAGCTCACAGAGTTCATAACTGGGTATGATTAACCATTTTTTTTCTCCCATGGCAGCATGAACAGCCCCTTCCAGTACTAGGAAAGGAGTCCAGTAGGATGAGGCTTCCAGGTAAATAACTGCTTATATATTCATATTCTGTGATTCAAGCAAGTGGTTACTTGAGCAATGGGGTTTTACCAGTAGGTTCTGGATAGTAACCAAGAGGAAGGGTAAGGCCGGTAATGTTTGGGTGGTTGGAGTATAGAAACCTATTGCCTTACAACTCTAAAAGAGAAAAAATAATCCTTGAACTGGGGTTTTTATCTAGTAGGAGCATTTATTCATATATTAATTAATATTCATATATATGAATATTATAATATATAATTATACTCATGTAATGATATATAATTATATTCATATATAATTAATTCATATGAATGTATATTTATAGACTTTTTGTATGTGTGTAAATGTTTATAAAAATGGTTGATACCCAGATATAATTATATTTTAATTCATATATATAATTAATTCATATATATATACACTGTGTTTGAATATGTTGAATATTTGTAAAACTGAATGCTTTAAGGATTTTAGTTTTCAAGATATTTTCCTCACTTGCAGTAGTACATTGGTGTATAAATAAAGCACATAATCAGTTCCCAGTTTTTATATTATTAGGCACACACATACATATATATATGTATATATACATAGACCTGGATGGAGGTGGGTGGCCCTTGGACTTACCACAGGGCAGGCAACCCTGACTGCTCTTTGGGCTTACGAGGGACGGGGGACTTGATTGGGGGAGGGGGAGGGCAAGGGGAGGCGGAGGTGGGGAAGAGACATAAATCTTTAATAAAAAAAAATCAAAAAAAAAGAAAAGTCTTTAACATTATTTAATCCCTTGTCACACTCTTCCTCTGCCCTGCCCTCTACTCCTACACTCCAATTTAATCCTTCTTTTTCCATTATTCTTCATATATATATATATATATATATATATATATATATATATGAACTTAATGTATTTTAAATTTTACAATTGGGTGTATTTGATTTCTTAACTCTATTTTGAAAATATTGACATTATGGAACAAAATTAAATAGAATAGTTAATTTTATACTTTAACAAGCTTTATATTCTCATTCTGATAATAAAGGAACTGCTACTGAAAATCCTGTGATTCAAAGGTTGTAACTGGATTTTCTTATAAAAATTACTCAAGATTTTTATTTTTATCTTCAAATGAAAATAACTGTCACGATCTGCCAATATACACAGACAACATAACAGAACAAACTAATCATTTCTCTGTTCTTTCTTCAACAATAGATTTGATACTGGGGTTATCGTTAAGTGTTTTGGGCATGGGTAATTCTCATTTAATAATTTTT
The DNA here is from genome assembly GCA_025134845.1 of Neodon shergylaensis. Taxonomy (NCBI): domain Eukaryota; kingdom Metazoa; phylum Chordata; class Mammalia; order Rodentia; family Cricetidae; genus Neodon; species Neodon shergylaensis. The sequence continues at coordinate 5,239,701 of JABTXL010021554.1, forward strand.
AAAAGTAGTCTCATCTTTTTAAAATTGGATTCTTAAACATTTGATGCTTTAGCCAAACTTTAGTGTCATATCTTAATTATATTTTTTTCTATAGATATAGTTACATAGAGAAAGAAGCATTCAATCTCTCAAGATATGATATTAGTATAAGTAAATACTCTATAAATTAAGACAACATAATAAAAACGATATTATTATCAATAATATATTACAAATTATACATAAATCTATCTGTATAACTTACTGCTTTGTCTCTAAATTTGATTTTAATATTTTTATTATGAAAATTTTTATGTAATTATGGGTATAGTGAGCTATTTCAATAAATGCACAACACACAAAATGGGCAAATCTGAGTAGCTATAATTTCTATCTGCTTAAATAATAGTTTGAAAACTTTAACATAAAATAATTTTGAATGTCATTAATATTTGCAAAATACATAATTCAGTCTTTTATGGTAAAATGTGTGTTCTTTCTGAATTATTTTCTATCAATTATATAAATGTCAGATAGAATGAACATGTGTATTGAACAAATTCCTGAAGTTAATTTGATAGTGTCAAAAGTATGTAGATTTTGAGCATCTTGACAGTAGTCCATATCAGTGAAATTTTCTCAAAACTTGTTCACTGGCATTGAAGTGTCTTGTTACAGTCATTTTCTCAGTCTTTCATCGATGGTATAGTGATTTTCTTTTCTCTCACATTGTTTTATCTCCATCCTCACGCTTTCCAATAAGGGATAAGTTCTGCTAATGTGCTGTTTGTTGTTTTCAGAGACGTAGATCCTTATAATGCAAGTGATACAAGAGCAGACTGGGCACACAGTAGATTGACATATACAGCAGGCAGCCAATAAATAGTTATGAAATAAGTTTATTGGCCAGGTAAAATGGCTCAGCAGGTAAAAGTACAAGCCTGGTGATTTGAGTTTGATACCAGAAGCCATATAAAGGTTTAAGGAGATAAGCAACCCATAAAAAAGTCCCCTGACCTTCACACACACTTATGATATACACTACATACTTACATATTGCATACATGAATACACAAAAATAATACAGTTTCATTTTCAAAATAACTATTTTAGTATCATTGTTATATTCTATACAATTTAGTATGTTAAACCATGGTTCTTAGTTATTCTTTACCAAGAAAATTTATATAATTTTATTATTTAAAATTAGTTCTAAAATGGTTCACATCTAAATTTAAATGTCAATGTTGTTGGAAAAACTCTACAAAATTCTACTGGACTCTCAATAGGAGAATCAACATTAACCTGTTTATGAGAAAAGTCAAATCCACGCTCCACAAACCTTCCATTTTTAGTAAATAGTAGCTTCCTTTACTTCCTTTTACCTGATGTTTATGATAAGAATCTTTGGTGTTATCCCTTTTTCCACCTATCTAGGTTATCCACAAATTCTACTGGTGTCCTTTCGGGGATGAATGAATAACTTATTCTGAAACCTATGGGACCCCTTCTTGTCAACTCCATTACTAACCTCTCTGTATAAAATATATATCCAATTTTGATCTCATCTGTTAACAAGAGGCTTCTAATGGGCTAACCTACCTACACTATCCTGTCATCTGTGCCTTTAGACAGGTTTCAAAGATGTCTGGTCAGTAAAAATGAAGTTAGCAAGGAAGTCAGGACAGCGAGGGGTGCACCCACCCACTGAGACAGTGGGGCTGATGTAACGGGAGCTCACCAAGGCAGGCTGGACTGGGACTGATGGATCATGTGATCAAACCGGACTCTCTGAATATGGCTGATAATTAGAGTTGACTGAGAAGCCAAGGACAATGGCACTGGGTTTTGATTCTACTGCATGTACTGGCTTTGTGAGAGCCAAATCTTTTTGGATGCTCACCTTCCTAGACCTGGATGGAGGGGGGGAGAACCTTGGACTTCCCACAGAGCAGGGAACCCTGACTGCTCTTTGGACTGGAGAGGGAGGGGGAGGGAGGAGAGCGAGAGAAATGGGAGGAGGAAAGGGTGTGGAAATTTTTAATAAAAAAAAGAAAAAAGAAAGAAAGAAAGTTAATATGGCATTTGTGACACTTGTGACTTCAGCAGCAATGCTGTGAGAAGAGCTCCGCACTACTTCAGCATTTGTCCTCCACATTCATAGCATCTGTGTCATGATGAGAGATCAGAAGCCATGAATAAATAGCATGGAATTCTGTCAATTACGTAGGCAGTTTGTGAAGTGCAATAAGTGTGGAATTAAGCGGAAGATGGACGTAGTCTCTCAAATTGGAAGGGACTCAGGAGGCACGGCAGCTAATTAAATATGGCTTAGACTGCAACATGAAACAAGAAAAGAACTGTACTGCAAAAAGTAGACAAGTCTAAGACAAGGCCCATAATTTAAGTAATTACGTTTAGCAGTGATTAGTTTAAACCTTTATAAATGCACTCTGACTATTTAAAGTGATATTAGTGGAAATTGATTGAAGATATACTAAGAATTCTCTTAAATTCACAGCTCTTGTGTAAATATAAACTTCATAGAAAAGTCTGAAAAGTGTTTTATATATTGTTTTATGTGTATTCCATCTTTTTTCTTTTCCTTTGATTAGCCCTGTTAGCATTTATGTGTCCACTCTCCTTACTCCTTGGATCATTATGTTCATCTAATGAACTTATTCTCTATTAAAGTCAATGGAAGCTTAGGCCTTAGAACATTTGCTATTGCTTTAGGATTCTCCTCCCCTGTTGTCCACATGACTTTCCTCTCTTGGGCATATTTCATCATAAATGCATTTTATATTAAGGTTTCCTTTGTTACCTTTGGAGGAAATACCTTTCTCTGGTAATCCCTCCAGGCACTGCATATGTTCCTTCATTAAGTTTTCTTCATAGTACATGCAAAGTCCTCAATAGAAATTTACTTCTAAAAGTAGTCAGTGTTGCCTCACTGTTTTTGTGGGATCATGAAACCATTCAGGTACTACTTTCAGTTTCTAAAATTTTTCTTTACTCTATAGAGGACATTAAATACTTTTTGATGTATGGAGGAATAATCAAGTGTTAGGACAAGATTCTGGTGATAGAGCTTTACTCAAACATGTTCACAGCCCTGAAATAAATCTTTGGTACTCTACAAATACCAACAATAAAGGGAAATAAACAAAACATCCAAAATCAAATAAATTAATTTACTTGAAAATGATTATAAGTAAAATGTATAATATTGGTTTTATCCGAATATTTAGCATGCTGATTTTGTCAATATATACAAACTAGGAAGCATACATTTCATTCTCCTAAATGATTTAAAATATCCAATAATATTTAATGCTGTTAAAGAGGTTATGAATCTCACTGAGGTGTCCAAACTAGAAATACAGTATAATTAGCTTAACGGGTTTTACAGAACTAAAAATAATGTATGGACACAATTTACTCAGGGTTCATACTTTCTCCTTCTATCTAAATAACTTAATTTCTAGTGTAGCTAGAATTTTAAATAATATAGAATTTGACATATTAAATATTTATTTGAGATAAATACTTTTTCCTTCTTTCACAGTAGTACTTCTGTGTATAAATGAAGCATATGATTAATTCTCAGATTTTAAATGTTTCTTGCTATCTGAGTCTATAAAAAGGTAACAAGACAGTAGAAAGACAGGTCAACAATGAGGATTTAGATGGTCAGGGATCACACTCGGAAGTAAAGGGTGTTGTGTCAATATGAAGTTTTATTATACTCTGGAGACACCAGAGAATCGCAAAGCAATTAGCCAATAATGTTAAAAAGTTATGGCTAATTTAACTAATGGTTAATGGAGCCTAGTAAAGCTGTCAGAGTTGATGAGTCCAAGGAGATTTTGTGTAGGAGCGGACATTAATGTTAGGGTCCTTCTCTACTTCTAGAGTTTAATCAGTTTTTAGAATAATAGCTTCTCATTACAATAATACACCAAAATAGCCAAAATATGGTTTGGAATTTAATCTTTTCAAAGTTTAAAATAGAAAGAAAAGGTTTGTCCATTAATATATTATATATTTCACAAACCATGTTTATAGAACCCCTAAAAAGTTATTTATTTCTAGAACTATTAGTATATGCAGAACATTAGTGAGCATAGATAAGAGCCTATTCTTTTAATATTTACATAGTATGTGCATATATATGCATGAATTTGTGTGTAGTTTTCTGAATTGCAGTGAAGTAGAAATAAATGATCCAATGTTTGAAAAGAAATGAAAGGGTTACAGGGAACGTAAATTTTCAAAATTGTTTCTTCGAAGAGTTAGAACAAACAGCATTTTCCAAACAAAACTTTTGAAGTTCCTAGCTAGAGGGCAATGCACAGTTCTTTATGAGCTTCATGTTTTATTCATTAAGTGGTTTGAGCTTGCAGGAGAAATAGAGCTTTTTCACACAGCTAATGTTATAGATCTTTTACTCCAGGAAAACTCAGCTTCCTACTGTGAGAAATTTCACTACTTTTGAAAGAATGGAGTTTAAGTAATGCATGAGGAGGTGGACTTATGTACCAAAGAGAAGGACAACACTCTGTACAAATAACCGTAGAAAGGAAAGGTGGAAAGAACTCATCAGACACATCATCTCAGCACAGAATCGGAGGATTCTAGTTGACTGATAAAGTTTTCATCTCACTCTTGCTACCATTCAAAGGAGTCTGGAAGAAAAGCTTCATAAATTTGCTTTAGGTAATAACATTGGGAGAAATTGCTACTATTGATTCTGAGGCAGGAGAATAAGGAGGTCAAGGTTATTTTGAGCATGTATGCATAATCTTCTATCAAAGTTTTGTTTGATTTTATTTTAGGGTCCATGTGATATGTATAGGACAAATTTTGGGAGTCTGTTGAGGCAGGTGCATTTTCCTTGTTTCTGTTTCTGCCCTGTGTTTTCCAGGCTAGCTGTCCCATGAGCTCCTGGTGATCTTCATGTCTCTGACTACCATCTTCCCATAGGATTTATGAGATTCCAGATGTATGACCATGAAGCCAAATTTTAATGCCACTTCTAACAGAAGAACCATCTTCCTTAGTCGGCAGTCAAGAGTAGTTAATTGTCCAGTCATAGATGACCATGAAAATCTGTGCAAGTGATTTAGAGCTATGCAGTCTGGCCCATGCAAATGTGGCCTATGCAAATCAAGGTATTCCTGGGTGATCAATGATTCCTTTCCGGGCTGTCCTCATTTGCACAGCAGTAGTTGCACACTGGATAACTGCATGCAATGTGGCTCACTCTAACTTTGCAAGTCCTTCTCAAGAATGGAAACCCTTGCATCCCATGTTCTCTCCACTGCTATTAGTATTTTGCAACTGTCCACACTTGTGTTCATTATGGTATACTGAATAAATATTTCTTTCTGTGTAGTTATCTAAAGTTTGAAACCTTTTACCACTGTCCCTTCCTTTTCTCACTACATTAGCTTTTTCATTTCCTCTATAATACTAATAAAAATCTTATATTTAAAGTAATTAATTTAAAAAGAATAGACAAAATAATAAGCATTTTAATAGTTTACTCTTGAATATTAACATACAATTGTTAGTTTGTAATGTTAGAATGAATCACAGATCATCATCAGATTCTGTGATGTGATTCTGTGTAATGGCCAAATATAATCACTCAGCTTCATGGTGGTGCAATATTGTAGGAGGTTGTGAGAAACTAGCCTTCCATTTTGTTATCTTGCATCTTTAATATGCAAACATTTAGAATTTGAGCAAAGATCTTCTAGTAGTCCCTCTTTGCTTTGTCATTTTCTCCTACCTGACATGGAGGGTAAAGAATTTCTTCCTAACCATGACTGAGGACAGCTAAAATTTATAATAAGACATGAGACAGATAATAGGTTAGTTTTAAATGTAGATGTAAAATAGAACAATTGGGTTTTTTTTTTGGAGCCAAAGAACCAGAGATATTAGTTAACTCAATAAAGTTTTCTTTTCCTTCTGTCCTTCCTTTTTTTTTTTTTTTTAAAAAAAATGCTTTAAAAAAGCACCCAAAAGGGCTGTAGAATTCAGACAGTAGTTAAGAGTAGTTGTTGCTCTGGTAGAGGGCCTGTGTTTAATACTAAGTAACTACATGGAAGAAGATAATCATCTGTAACTCCAGTTCTTATGCCAGTTTTCTGGCCTCTGATGGTACTAGGTACATAGATGGTAACATACATTTTCAGACAAATTACTCCTATAAAAATAATAACACAATTTTATAAATTATCAAACAAAGTACAAGACAATAAAATTATTAAAATTATAAACAAACAACAACTACTACTAACATAATAAGATCTCATTTAATCAGGAACCATGATTTGTGTAACTGCCCCATATTCTGAACAGAGCAGAATTCAGTCTTGGTAACTGTCCTCTTTTAATACTCATAGAGTGGAAGATTTTTGAGTCTTGTATTCAGGTGTCCAATTTAAGCTCCAGACTTTTGTATTTCTATTAAACACATAAATTTCTAAGTGAAAAAATAAAGACAGATTGATGATAGAAGCAAGGGACACTGGGCTGTTCCACCAAAGATTTGGAGTGAGTTTCTGTTAATAGAGAGTTCCTTCTTACCTGCAGGAGTTTCTGCATAGACAGAGACAGAAGGTCTGAGGATTATGGACATTTATAACAGAACGCTGCTGTAAGAAGTTCAACCCACGACTTTCTACAGATTAGAAATAATTATCTGCCAGACAGTGGTGACACACACTTTTTTTATTATTAAATTTTTTTAATTAAAAATTTCCGCCTCCTCCCCGCCTCCCTTTTCCCTCCCCCTCCCCCCACTCCCCATGCCCCACTCCTCTCCCCCTTCCCTCTCCAGTCCAAAGAGCAGTCAGGGTTCCCTGCCCTGTGGGAAGTCCAAGGTCCTCCCCCCTCCATCCAGGTCTAGGAAGGTGAACATCCAAACTGGCTAGGCTCCCACAAAGCCAGTACATGCAGTAGGGTCAAAACTCAGTGACACTGTCCTTGGCTTCTCATCAGCCCTCATTGTCCACCATATCCAGTGAGCCCAGTTTTATCCCATGCATTTTCAGTCCCAGTCTAGCTGGCCTTGGTGATCTCCTAATAGTTCATCCCCACCGTCTCAGTGGGTGGGTGCCCCCCTTGAGGTCTTGACATCCTTGCTCATGTTCTCCCTCTTTCTGTTCCTCATTTGGACCTTGGAAGCTCAGTCCATTGCTCCAAAGTGTGTCTCTGTCTCTACCTCCATCCATTGCCAGATGAAGGTTCTATGGTGTTATGCAAGATATTCATTAGTATGGCTATAGGATCGGGCCATTTGAGGCTCTCTCTCCTCCGCTGCCCAAGGACATAGTTGGGTACATCTCTCTGAACCCCTGGGAACCCCTCTAGAGTCAAGGCTCTTGCCAACCCTAAAATGGCTCCCTTAATTAAGATATATACTTCCCTGCTCCCATATCCCACCTTCCATTATCCCAACCATCCCATTCCTCCAAGTTCTCCCTATCCTCCCCTTCTCACTGACACACACTTTTAATCTGAGAACTTGGGAGACAGAGGCAGGTGGACCTCTGTGAGTTCGAGGTCAACTTAGTCAACAAGAGCTAGTTCTAGGACTGCTAGGTTTGTTATTCAGAGAAACCCTGTCTCAGGGGAAAAAAAGGTGGTTTTCTCAGAACTAAAAGTAGTGATATGTGCTTGATTTCATTGGCTCCTACCATCCTTCTTCCCTCTCTTTTGCAGGATTCCCAAGCTCAGTCCAATGTGTGGCTATTGGTCTCTGTATCCATCAGTTGCTGGTTGAAACCTCTCTGGTGACAATCGGAATAGGTACAAATCTATGAGTATAACAGAATATCCCTAGGGATCATTACATTGACACTTTTTTTTTTGTTTCCCAGTCATGTTTTCTTCAGTTGGTTCTATCCTAGGTCTCGGAGCTATCCAGACACTGGGTTCTGGCATGCCAGACAGCATCATGATTGGGTTTACTATTCTCTTGGCAAAGGTCCTAGGCTAGATCAGTCATTGGATGACCACTCTCAAAATCTCTGTGCCACCCTTACCACGGCACATGCCATAGATAGGACTGACAGTAAGTAGAAGGTTATGTGGCTGGGTTGGAATCTCAGTTCATCCACTGGGAGTCTTGCCTGGTCACAGGAGATGGCCAATTCAGATGAGATATCCCATTTTGTTAGAGTCTTAGTAGAGGTCAACCCTGTAGATTTCGGGGAGTTTCACATGTATCACGTCCTAATACATGTACCTGAGTCCAAAATGACCCCCATTTCCATTCCTTTCTTTAAGTAATCTCCTCCACTGGATCCCTACCCCTCCCACAAAATCTCTTCAATTTGCCCTTCCCAGGGAGATCAGACTGCCCTTCCCTCTTGAGTCTTGCTTGTTACCTAGCCTTTCTGGGTCTGTGAGTTGTAGCACAGTTATCCTTTACTTTACAGCTAATACCCAATTTTAAGTGATCAGATAAATACCGTGCTTGTCTTTCTGTGTTTGCGGTACCTCACTCAGGATAACTTTTTTCAGTTCCATCTATTAGCCTTCAAGTTTCATGATGTCATTATCTTTAACAGATGAATAGACTACACTCTGTAAATGTTACACATTTTCATTATCCATTTTTTTTCAGGTGAAGGACATCTAGGTTGTTTCCAGATTCTGGTTATTACTAAACAAAAATCTGCAATGAACATAGTTGAGAAAATGTTCATGTCGTATGGTAAAGCATCTTTTGGGGTTACACCCAGAAGTGATATAGCTGGGTCTTGAGGTATGTAAATTTCAAATTTTCTGAAAAAGAGTCATATTGATTTCCAAAGTGGCTATACAAATTTGCCCTCCCACAAGCAATGGGAAAAACTTCCCCTTGCTTCACATCATTGTCCACATGAACGGTCTGTCACTTGTGTTTCTGATCTTAGCTCTTCTGACAGGTGGAACTTCAGAGTCATTTGCATCTGCATTTCCCTGATGGCTAAGAAAGTTGAACACCTTTTTAAGTGTTCCTTGGTCATGTGAGATTCTTCTGCTGAGAATTTTCTTTTTAGATCTGTAGATCATTTTTAATTGAATTATTTTGTTTGTTGATATCTAGTTTCTTCAGTTCTTTATACATTTTGGAAATCAATCCTCTGTCTTATGTGGGGTTTGTGAAGATCTTTTCTAATTCTGTAAGCACCCATTTTGTCCTCTTGATAGCATCCTTTGCCTTAAAGAAGCTTTTCAGTTTTATGAGGTCTTATTTATGAATTGTCAATCTTAGTGTCTTGGCTATAGGTGTTTTATTCAGGAAGTTATCTCCTGTGTCAATATATTCAAGGCTAGTTACTACTCTCTTATATCAGTTTCAGTGTTTCTGGATTTATGTTGAGTTCTTTGATCCACTTGGATTTGAGTTTTGTCCAGGGTGATATACATGGATCAAATTGCATTCTTCACTTGATGGGATGCAGTTACACCAGCACCATGTTTTGAAGATACTTATTTTTTTGCTGTGTATAATTTCAACATTGATTGAAATCCAGGTGAACATAGGCATGTGAATTTATATATGGGTCTTTAATTTGGTTCACCAGGTTTTATGCCAATACAATGCATAATTTTTAATTTTATTACTATATCTCTCTCTTAAAATCAGGGATGGTGATACCTCCCAAAGTTATTTTATTGTACAGATTTGATTTATCTATCCTGGATTTTTGTTTTTCCACAAAGGGTTGAATATTGTTCATTCAAGTTCTATAGGCTTCTTGTACTTTTATAGGCATGTCCTTATTTAGGTTGGAAATTGTTTTATGATTTTGTTAAATATGTTCCCTGGATTTTTAAGTTATGTTCTTCTCCTCCTTCTACCCCTATTATTCTTATATTTGAACTTTTCATAGTGTCCCAAGTTTTCTGGAGGTTTTGTAGTAGGAATTCTTTAGATTTAGCATTTTCTTTGACTGATGAATTACTTTCTTTATCCTGTCCCCAAGACCATCTTTTGTAATCTCTTGTTGATACTTGGATCTGTAGTTCCTGTTTGCTTACACAGGTTTTCTATCTCCAGGATTCCCTCTATTTGTGTTTATTTAACTGCTTCTTTTTTTATATTTTTAGGTCCTGAATAGTTTATCTGTTTATTTAGTTCTTGCTGGATTTCTTTTATGAATTTATTGAATTTTTCCAGTTTTTTTTCATCTTTTCCTCAATTTCTTTAAGGAATTCATTTATATCCTCTTTAAACACTTCCATCATCTTCATTAAGTTATTTTTAAGGTCTTTTTCTGTGTTTTTGCTGTATTGAATTGTTCAGGAGTTGCTGTTGGAGGATAGCTTGCCTCAGGTGGTGCCATATTGACTTTTCTGTTATTGATTGTGTTCTTACATTAGCATTTTGGCATCTGGATTTTAGGAATAATTACAGGTCTAAGTGTTGATTCCTGCATTTGTCTTTGTTGAATGGGTGTTTTGCTCCTTGGTTTCTCTTTCCTCTCTGGTCTTCTGACTCAAATGATTCTGTTCACTAGTATATCATCAAGTCATGTAAGATCCCCCTTCTGTGGTTTTTGGAGCCTGGGGATGCTATATCCAGCATGCCCTCTGGTAAAGTTTAATTTTACTTCCATTGTTGTAGACTAGGCCAAGACTTCTGGAGAGGCAGTACACTCTGGGGTCCCTTGGTCTGATCTGGCCTCTGGGGTCCCTAAGACCAGCTTGTATTTCAGTGCAGCTCCTTGCTCTGTAACCTCTAGATTTGTCCTGTGTTATAGTAAAAATCAAGTCTTGTTCTGAAGTTGTAGACCTAGTGTCCCTAGATATGGCCTGAACTCTGATGAAGCTGAAGTCTTCTTCCAACACTGTTCACATGGATATGGAACCATGTGTGAGGGGGTTGGAGTAGGTCAGGAGGTGTGCAGTCTGGAGTGATTGAGAGAGGCTTTAAAGGGGTTCTGTGGGTGGTGGACAGTATCTTACTTGTCACTGTTAGCTTCAGCCTGGCCTTCAGTAAAGTGACTGGGTCTGTGGCCCCAATGGAAGGGGTACAGTCTGGGTAATTAGTTGGTTTTTAAGAAGTGTTAGCTGACCTTGGATGGTACCTTACCCAGGGTTTCTAGATCCTGCCTAGCCTCTGGTAAAATTAAAGACTTCTTCCAAATTACTAGGCCAGGATATTGGGTCCAGAGGTGGGAGTACAGTCTGGTATTGTTGGACAAGCTTAAGAGGGGGTTGGTGGGCAATGGGCAGAATTTTCCTGGGCTCCCTAGGACCACTCTGACCTCCAATACAGCTGTTAGCAGTTGTAGACCCTAATATGAGGCCCAGAGGAGAGGATATAGCTAGAGTTGCTGGGCGGGCTTTAAAGAATATTAGTGGCCAGTGTCTTACCTGGGGTCCTAGATCTGGCTTGGTCTCTGTTAAAGCTGAAAGTCTTCTTCCAAAGTTGTAAATGAGAATATAGAGCCATGAGTGCCAGATTAGGGGTAGGGGTGCAGTTTTTGTAGTTCAGGATTGTTGGGCATGCTTAAAGATGTTTTGTGGTGGTGGGCAGTTTCTTGTCTGGGGTTCCTAGGACCAGGCTTGTCTCCCTTAAGGCTACCAGGGCTATGAACCATAATAAGAAGCCCAGTAGAAAAGGTACAATCTGGGGTTGTTGGGCATGTTTTAAGGAGTGCTAGCAGGTGGTGGGTTGGGTGGTTTTTAGATCCTTACTGGACTCTGATGAAGCTGAAGGAAGACTTCTTCCAAAGATCTAGACCGGAATATGGGGCTCAATGGTGTGTGTTTCGTTTAAGAGGGTTTAGTGTGCAGTGGAAAGTGTCTTCCCTAGGGTCCATAGGACCACTCTGGCCTCTGGTACAACTTCCTGGGCTGTAGGCCCTAGCATGGAGTCCAGGTGTAGAGGCTATTTTGTCTCTTGTTAGAAAACAAATAGGCAACTAAAGAGTAACAATAAAACAAAACAAACAAATTTGAATAGGACAAACAAAACAATGTAAGATAAAGGAGTTTTAAAAAAAGCAAAAGAAGTACACATAGACTCAGACAGTTTTGTACACAAAGGAATATCATGAAAATTTAAAACTAGAAACCATAATATTTATGCAAAGGATAAATATTAAAAAGGATTCCTAGACTAAATATTATGAGATGAAAAACTGCCATAGCCATTGAGTTAACATTGGCTGTGAAGTTAGCAAGCATATATGGAACATAGTTTCCTTTCATGTATAGATATATATTTTGTGTTAAAATATCATTGAATTCCCCCAAAGCCTGAATGTATATGACCTTGGATATCATCTCATGTCATGCTCTTGATATCCTCTCTGAATCTCTAACAAGGATGTGATTTTTATTTTCTTGCTTGCATCCCTTCCTAATCCTTTTCCTTTATTCTTTATAACCCTGTGTGGAACCACCCTTGGATCTCATTTAGGTTTGAAGATATTAGCTTCAAACATACCATAATTGTGTGTGAGAGTTGTTGCAAGAGTACGATGGCCCTTTGTTTGTCCCAGGCACTCAGCTACCTTACACCCAAAATAACCACACAGAAATTATTTTAATTAAATCACTGTCTGGCCCATTATCTCTAGCCTCTTATTGGCTAACTCTCACATCTTGATTTAACCCATTGCTATTCATCTGCATATCACTATAAGGTCATGGCTTTCCAGGAAAGATTCAGCATGTATGATTCTGGTGGCTCCATGGCAGTTCTCTGACTCTGCTTCCTTCCTCCCAGAATTCAGTTCTGTCTTCTCCGCCTACCTACGTTCTGCCCTATCAGGCCAAGCAATTTCTTTATTGAATAACCAATGAAAGCAACAGATAAACAGAAGGACCTCCTACACCAATAAGTGTGTGTATGTGTGCGTGTGTGTGTGTGTGCGCACACGTGTGTGTTTAAGGCAAGGCACATATGTATGTATACACTTTAATCTATACATCACCATTAATCATCACTTTAAAAGACAGGTGGCCAAACCAAGCTTTGGGGAAGGGAGAATACAAGACCCAAGACCTTGGGCATAAAAACCCCCATTTCCAGAAAAATAAATAAATAAAAAAGAGTGCTTACTGTATGGATTCCTTGAGGCAGTTCTGCAACTTTACAAGGCTGAGGTGTGAAAGAGTGATGATATTTTGACTCTAGTGGAAAGTTTGGACACCAAAATGTTTTCTATCACAGATGAATCATTGTTTTCTAGAGTGAGCATAAGTAACCCAAATGATTTTGATAGTGTAAGTATTTCAGAAACCAAGAGGTAAAGTTGAAATTGTCTTGCAATTTGCAGTTTTCTTGTTGTCATGTTTTCTATTGAATGTGAAGGTTGACAATCTGGCTGCATAAATTGCTTGTCAGTTGACAGATTAAAATTTGACTTCCTTGAGCTTTCATATGACTCTGAAACAAAGTTTCTCTTCCTTGGAAGTGTTATATCTCTGGAGGGAAAGGAATCTTTACTGGTCTGGAAGTCAGAGAGCCAATGCCTAGAGCAGTGAAGGGACCACTTGGTAAGAAAAGGAATTCTGACTCATGGGGAAGTCAGGTGATTCTTAAACTGGGATGTGGTGGCAATAATCCCCACAGGATGTCACAATCCTGCTCAGAGAGAGAGAAAGAGAGAGAGGGAGAGAGAGAGAGAGAGAGAGAGAGAGAGAGAGAGAGAGAGAGAGAG
>JABTXL010021554.1:5253371-5279340 GCA_025134845.1 Neodon shergylaensis
AGAGAGAGAGAGAGAGAGAGAGAGAGAGAGAGAGAGAGAGAGAGAGAATAGTTTCACTCTTCTCTTCTCTTTTCCCCTAAGACAACACCCTAGCAGAGGTATCCTAGCCAAGGAATTCTTTTCTTCTGTTCTGCTCTCGCCTAAGATATTTTTTTTTCTTCTTCTGCTTCACTCCACTAAAGGAAAAGCCTCAGAAATGTAACAATCTCCTCAGGTACAGACAAAAAGTTAGTTTTCCCACTCACTCCCAAGGGAGTTTCCCAGCAGATATAACTGTTTCTTCTGTTTTCTGTTTTGTTTTGCTTTTTTTTTCTGCTTATCATGCCCTGTTCCCACAAGGGAATGGTCTCAGTAAAGGTCCTTCTGTTCTGCACCAGTGAAAGAAGATACTCACCCAAAACTTGTTTAAAAAAGATTTATATGGGAAAGAGTTGTCCAGGAGAGAGACTGCTTTGCCAGTGTAGGAAAACGACCATTAGCAACTGAACAGCAGAGGGGTTTATATTGGGTTTCTTAGGGGTGAAGTACTGCGAGGGAGATTTTGTGAGCTGGGATTGGTTGTTTTAGTTGATCAATGGCAGAGTTCCTCTGGTTTCAGTCTAACTGTGCTGTCTTCACTGGACCTTTTTACCCTTTTGACTTAGTTTTCGATGATAAGGCATATTTCTTTCACTGGCTCTGGTTCTAGGGCCAAAGTGTGTTTCTTTGCCTCTGGTTTCATAGTCTGGGTGTACTTCTTTTGTTCTGGGTTCAGGGCTCAAGTGTTTCTTTCACTGTCTCGGGTTTCAGAACTAGGGTCTGTTTCACCTACTCTGGGTTCAGCATCAGGATACTAAATTTCATGCTCTGGGACTAGATATATATTTTGTTTTAAGTTGGTCAAGTTCAAGGTTGATTCTGGTTTCAGGGCTTAACTGGGTTTCATTCAATGGCTCTTTTTAGTTTGGGGGGTTTAATTATGGTGCCAGGGTGTATTTCTTTCTCTATCTCTGGTTACAGGGCCAGGGTAGGATTCTTAGGTTAACCCTTTCTCCCTACATCCATCCTCAACACTAAATAACTCTGGAGGTAAATTACATGAGTTAAACATGAAAGTTCAACAGAACTTAATTCTCTTAGAAATGTTATTATTTAAAGTCATCTTAACAGAAAAATACTTCTAAACTGCAGGCAAAAATAAAACAAACAGAGCAATATGTAAACCTGCTCAGCATCCTAAAATATGAATGTAGACACAATGGTTGTGATTGACCAGAGGTCAGGATACATGGGTAACAGTGGTTTGGAGGACTCCATGAGGACTATCTCAAGGATCTAAAATTGAATTTGAGGACAATAGATACTAGAGGTCCTTGCTACCTATGAAAAACCAAAGGCACCTCTAAGGGAGGGTGCTCAGGATGCTGTTATTAATTCCTTTAGTGAACTTTTACCTTTAAGGGCAACAAACTGCTATATATAATTTTGCATCTTATACTGCTATTTGAAATAGATGAAATTCAGAATAAAAAGAATTTCCAAGGAAATCAGGCCTCCTTCCTAGAAGCATACCCACAAAAAAGGCATCAGAAAAGAGAAAACTTAGAAGGGAAATATGTGAGCCCCAGACTTGCCAGGATTTGGACTCTCGGTGCTAAACTCAGCATACTCTTATTCTTAATAAAGGATTCTTATTTCCTTGCTTACTGAATTAAATACTGTGCTGCCTGCTCTGCTCCTGTTTGCCGTCTGAATTCTTTTGTTGCAAAAGCACGAGGACCAGACTGTTGCTGGGATTGAGAGGAGGCCTAGACAAGCTGTGGCCCAGTGGATGGTTGACTCTTCAATATCCTGACTTCAGTCTCTATTACAAGGGGATCTGACATGTTGTCAGAATTATACAAAATCATTTTCAAAGTATATGTTACACCCGTGTCTAGGTCTAGATGTCTGGGTTTGTTGGTTTTTTTGTCCAAGTACATAGTTCCTAAGGATATTCTAATACCTTGGGGTACTCTTTCATCAGTGATTTTTATGAGAATGGACATGAGTATTTCTGTGGAATATCTTCATTACTGCTGGAAAGGTTTTCATATTACCAAAGCAGGTTTATTGTAGGCTTGGAAATTTGGGTTGGTAATATAACTGAACACTTAAGATATTCTTACTAATAACAAGATTTCCTCTACATTAGCATATCCTAGGATTGAAAGCACAAAGATAAAGTAGAAAAGAAGGAAAAACTGAGGGTACCACTACCTAGACCACTACAGACAGAAATTTAACAAAATAAGATAAATCAAATCAGTCGTGAGTCGGAATGTGGCTAATCACACATTGTGTAATGTCAGTTGCCAGGTAATGCATTCTCCTTCTATTTAATTAGTCAGGAAATGCTTTTCTCTCAGTTTTTTCATCTACTGTTCTACAGAATTATTTACCCAGACTTATTTGTTCTTTAATTACTACATTTTATCCTGTAGCCTTTCATATCAGGTTTCACAAACACACTCTGTGAAGAGACTCACAGGAAACATTTTCCGTTTTGTGGAACATACTTTCCGTTGCAACTCCTCCTCTCTGTCACTATGCTGTGAAAGTAGCAATCAGCAATGAAAGCAGAACACGCAGCGCTATCCAAATAAAACTTATTTATAACAACGGGACATCAGCTAAACATGGCCTGCAGGGGAAGTTCTCCAACTTCTGAGTGGACATGTAGTCCTTGAAAAGTGTTTTGTCATAGCTCATAGTACATCCTGATTCATCAGGCACTTCATACGTTATTGTTTATTTACAAAATTATCCAGTATTTGATTGTCATCTTAATCCATAATTTTAATGAATGTTTATGATCATGGTAATAGTTTCCCAAAAGTACTTTTATAACCAAAATTATAGGAAAACATACAGAGACAGCTGATTTGAGCTCACGGGAGCTCAGGGACTCTGGACTGGGAGCTCGGGAGCCTACATTGGATTGAGCTAGGCCTTCTTCATATGGGTGACATTGGGACCAGAAGATATCCCTAGGCATAGCTGGCTTTTTTAAGCCAACTGCCTATATACATCCCTGTGCCATGCTCAGTCTTGATGCAGAGGGGAACAAATTGGACTTGCCTCAACTTAATGTGCCAAGCTTTGTTGACCCCAATGGGAGGCCTCTTCCTTTCTGAGTAGTGGATAGGTTTGATGGCGGATATAGGTATGGTATGGGAAAAGGGGAGGGAGAATGAACTGTGGTTGTTATCTAAAATGAATAGAAAATTAAAAATACAATTATGAGGATATCATTTCAACTTAAGAAGAGAAAAAAATGTGTGGTAATTTAAGAACAAATAAAAGAGACTTTCTGATATTCATAGTGACAATGAATATGTAAAAAAGTTATAGAAACACAGTTTATAAATCTTTTCACTTCTACATATATGTGACTGTGACTGAAAAAGCATGGGATAAAACTGGACTCTCTGAACATGGCGAACAATGAGGGCTGATGAGAAGCCAAGGACAATGGCCCTGGGCTTTGATCCTACTTCAAGTTCTGGCTTTGTGGGAGCCTAGCCAGTTTGGATGTTCACCTTCCTAGACATGGACGGAGGGGGGAGGACCTTGGACTTTCCACAGGGCAGAGAACCCTGACTGCTCTTTGGACTGGAGAGGGAGGGGGAGAGGAGTGGGGGGAGGGGGAGAAGGGTGGGACAAGGGGGAGGGAAATGGGAGGCTGGGAGGAGGCGGAAACTTTTTTTTTCTTTTTCTCAATAAAAAATTAAAAAGAAATATGTTGCCAACTTTAACAATTTTATTGATTTTTTTGAGTTTCTAATATATATGTATTAGAAACCTTTGGTGGGTGCCATAAAAGTTCCAAAATATCTATATATTACTCATCTTTAACAAACACATTGATGGCTTAGGATAATTCAGAAGAATGCTGCCAAATTATGACATTTTCTCCTCAATATATTTGTGATCTACTTTGTTTAATTTGTCAGCAAAATAGAGATTGTAAATACACATTAATTACAATGCTGGTAATTCTTCCATTAAGAGCTAAGACAAGCTACTAAAACAATTCATTATTGAATATGAGTGAGGGAACAAAATGAAGTATGTTTCTATTTCAGCTAATTTAAAAATGAAACAGCAAGATAGCTTAGTGACTCATGGTGCTCACTGCCAAGGCCAATGACATTACCTTAGTCCTTAATTGCCACAAAATGGAGAGAACAGATTCTCACAAGTTGTCCTCTCACCTCCATATACATGCCATTGCATGCACATGAACACACAAAAATACAAAAATATGCACTCAATCACATACATATACTCAAGCACATATAGACACATTCATATGAACACACATGTAAATTAAACTATATAAATGCATAAAAATAATTAATTTTATGAAAATTGGATTCAACTACATTTTGGCATAAATATTAGTGCTTCACTCATGTTAATGAAAGATAGCCTTAATATTGTCGCTAGAACCATGAATCTGAGACAGTGTTGTTGCTATTCACAAGAATTTGAGCGTATTAGCAAATACCTTTTATAATCCATGCTCAACTTCCTGGTTTATTTGACCACCCTTGTATAAACCTTTATACACCAGCTGTTGAGTTTACATTTCAGATACCCAGAGGAAGAACAAGGGAAATCTCACATATTGAAGATAGATCTCTAATTCTATTGATTCTTTGAGTGTCCAGGAAAATACATTGCTTGAATTTCTTAGATAGTGATTAATAATGTAAATTTTACTTTTTATTTTAGCAACAATTCTACAAACATTGATAAGCATTTTCCATTATTTTCTGAGAGCAATATCCATGGTATCTCTGCTTAGAATGATCATGAATGAGACGCTCAGTAAGTCTATTCTTGGATATGACACTGAAAATTCTTCAGGCATGAATAATTGATATATTCTCACCAGCAAGTCTGTAATGAAAAGTTCCACAAAATATGAAAGAAATGCACAGAAAAAAATAACAGTGAACTATAACTACTTCAGAGTTAATTTTTGAAAAGTAGGAAAAAGAATGGGCAAATTTCATCTTTTGATGTTCACATACATATTATACACATTAGGTATATTTTCACTCATTGGGATAGTCTTAAAATTTATTTTGATAGTCAATTTTCTAATAATAGATATGTAAAGGATGTGAGAATAGAATGTTTCCTAGAAATCTGTGTCTTTCTCTTTTAGCTTGTTTTTGAGCACTCTGTGTCGAACCATATTCACAAAGTTCAAT
The DNA here is from genome assembly GCA_025134845.1 of Neodon shergylaensis. Lineage (NCBI taxonomy): Eukaryota > Metazoa > Chordata > Mammalia > Rodentia > Cricetidae > Neodon > Neodon shergylaensis. Next base: position 5,258,615 of record JABTXL010021554.1, read on the forward strand.
GACTCTCATATGTACTGCATCTGCCAAGTTTTCTAAATACAGCTGACACACATAGAAGATACTCTTGTTGACACCTCAGGAAGATTGTCTTTTTCTAAATACTCTTCCTCTACACAGCTATGAGGTGCAGAGAGCTAATTCTTGTTCAGTATTCTTTTCCCAAATGCCAACATCCCCTTCCTCATGGAAAATGGATAACAAACATGCACACCATAAAATTTCTTGCTCTATGATTGATATGTTTACTAAAAACTATTCTGGACTGACAAATTCACAGCTTCCTCTCTTCTTTTTTTTTTCTAGTTTAAGGTTGTAATATTTTTATTATTTTATTTTTTACTACATATTTATTGATTTTTATTGAGCTCTATATTTTTCTCTGCTCCCCTCCATGCCTCTCCCCTCCCTTTCCAATAACCCCCCCAAGATCCCCATGCTCTCAATTAACTCAGGAGATCTTGTCTTTTTCTACTTCCCATATAAATTAGATCTATGTAAGTCTCTCCTCATTGTTGTCTATGTTCTCTAGGATTGTGATTTTAGGCTGGTTTTCTTTGCTTTATCTTTTAAAATCACTTATGAGTGAGTGTATATGATAATTGTCTTTTCTGTGTCTGGGTTACCTCACTCAAAATAATGTTTTCTAACTCCATCTATTTTCCTGCAAAATTCAAGATGTCATTATTTTTTCTGCTATGTAGTATTCCATTGTGTATCCATTCTTCAATCAAGGGGCATTTAGGTAGTTTCCATGTTCTGGATATGACAAAAATGCTGATATGAACATAGTTGAGTAGATGTCCTTATGGAATAATGGAGCATCCTTTGGATATAATATACTCAAGAGTGGTATTACTAGGTCTTGAGGAAGGTGGTTTCCTAATTTTTTGAGAAATCACCATATTAACATTCAAAAGGGCTTTACCAGCTTGCATTCCCAACAAAAATGCAGAAGTGTTCCCTTTTCCCCACAACCTCTCCAACATAAGTTGTCATCAGTGTATGATATCTTTAAGTATACATTCTGTATGCTTTCAATATGTGTACCATAATTAGATACCATAAATATATACTGTCTACATGTACACAATAATTCACTGAGAAATCTGAAGGAACATTGTATCATACTAAATATAGTGATGCAACGCCTAACAATACAATTAGAAGTCATTTTAATAATGCTGAATGTACATTGGTTCTATTAAATAATTTAATAAAATTGAATATAAACTATATCCACTTAATTATCTCAACATACATTCTCTACTTGCTAGTGACAATTTGGTTCAGGTATTTATTTTATGGTACTAACTTCAGTTCTCAAACAAGATCCATATAATCAGGATCAACTATGTGTAAATATATTCTGTATTTATAGTTGCCTATGTTTAAATTATCAAATATGCATATTTTTCTAATTAATTTTAAGCTTTTACTTGATGTCTAAAAACAATTTATGATTAACAAGTTCCATGCCTTGAGATAAGCTACTATGTATCATGTGTCTAAGTAAAGCTCGACATAACAAATGTCTTTTTTATTAACAGTATGATGATAAATAGTACAGTAAGAACATGCTTTTAAAAATATAAATGGGTCAGTTGTGGTGGGATAAACCTTTGATTCCAGGACTCAGGAGGCATAGGCAAATATTTATCTGTGATTTAAGGTTAACCTGGTCTGCAAAAAATGTTATAAGTAATCCAAGGCTAAAGAGATTGTCTTCATATAAATGTGTTTGTTTAACCAAATATAGCAGAGTATATTATCCCCCAAATTTATTATAAACCAAATATTTAAACTTCAATCATATAAAAGAGTTTTAAAATATGTTGTAATAGAATTAGATCTTGAGCAATTAGAGATTGTGACAAAACAGCACAAAATGACATTGAATCATTTTAGTTATAGAAAAAAGTACTAATGACTATATTTTGAAGAAATAGAAATTTTAATTACATCATTACTTAGGTATTACTGTTCAATATACTCAAGTTATGACTTTGGTCAAAATTATATATATTTTAGAGAAGGTGCTAACCTGCTATATTAACTCTGGAAAACAAATTCAAATTTTCATTGGTTGACATTTTAAAGTACTTATAAATTTAAGATACTTCTTTTGAAAATGTTTATTAAGAGCTATCAAGTGTTGTGTCTCATTAAAGTCACTGTGCCGACATTTACTATTAAGAGATAAAGTAGGCACAGAAGCTAAATAGGTGAACATATTTGCAGTAGCATAATTTATCGTAGCTAAAATCTGGAACACTAAGATATTTGTTGAAATATATTTCATATGAATTAATATTTATGTAGTTAAAAAGGAATGCTGAAATCTGCTGAATAAGGAAACCTTGCATGATACATGAATATAATCTTTAAAATTATACTATTATACTTATGTAAATATGCACAAATCTAGATAAATAGGACAGAGAGGTGAAAGTTTTGATTTATTAGGGCATTGCTTTCTCTTTTCCCCCTGCAATAATATGTTGTAAATATCAGAGATCAGATGTTTATAGGCTTATATTTTACCAAGATCTATAATTATATTATGCTATGATATTGATATTCAGTCTAAGATGCATACTAAAACTATAACTGCAACAGCTTTTTCCTTTCTTTCTTAACACTTTGTATAAGAGCCATGCATTTTCAATTGCTGAAGATTCAGATTAGGTGAAATACAGCCATCATTTTCTGGTTGGAAAATCAGGCCTCAGAGAGATTTACTATTTTGCTCCAGATCACATAACAGTTATGTGGCTGAAATGATATGTGAATCAAGTCATATCTAATTTCAAAGTCCACTATTCATCTACCAGAAAGAAATGTGTAATAAATAAATCTATATATTAGACACTGTACAGTTTTCAATGAGGAAGTAATGTAGGGCCTGTCAACACATATCTATAGCAGAATATTTTTCTACATAACAAAGAGTTTCTCTCAGCACACCCCTCGCTATAGACAAAGACTTCATGCCTTTCAGCATATTTTTCTAGGTTTTTTGAAGACAAATAAAAAGAAAATCTATAAATAGAATGACCTTTATTCATTGTTACTCACTCTAAATTATTCATGCTTATATTCACTACTTGAGTAAAAATTTTAACACTCATGAAATAAGATTTTTAAATGCAAAACATATTTAGTTGTCAATAAACTAACAATATATCTTATTAAATAATGTCTGTTGGTTTTGATTATGTTTATTTGAAACTGGCTTTAAACTGCTTGTTTATGCTTTTTTTTAATTATCCATTTGTGAGACCTAATTTTAAGGTATTTTATGCACTCATAAAATAAAATAGCAACAGCAAAAAAAAACAAACAAAAAAATCAAACCAAAACAACAATGACAATAACAAAAACTCATTAGTGGTGGTGGGAAGAAAAGGCCAATAGGCAGAGGAAGAAGCAGAAGCAGGGGGGCAAGGGAGCTGGGGATTTAAAAAAATGACCTAGTAGTGGTCAAGAACACTGGCTCTTCAAGAAGGCACAAGTCAAAATTTTCACAATCATGTGATAGTTGACATCCTTTGGTAACTCCAGCTTCTAGGGATCCAGCACCTTCTCTTGCATTGGGGACATGAACTGTGAAAGTGATGTACAGGCATATATACAAAACTCACACACATAAAATAATTCAAAAATTAAAAACCCCTGATGTATTCTCCTTTTTTAAAAAGAAGGGAAGTGTGAAACATACACTGTGGAAATTATAAGTCCATTTTTTTTCTCAAGAATTTATTTTTCTCAAGAAAATAATAAAGTTACCTTATTCTGAAAACTAAATTGTAAACTATTTATTGCTAATTTTCAGCATATTAACCAGGGTCCATATGAAATTTCTTGCACTAAAACAGCAGGGAAATATTTTATTCCCAAAGTAGACATTGACAATATTTTGTTTTTCTTTCTTTTTTCTTTTCTCAGATGTTCTGGACTTGCAGAATGCTGTGCACCACATCACATAATGTAGATAAAGAGAATGAACTTGCTTCTTCTGCCAACAGCAGAAAATGCTCTAAATGGTAAGCAATCATTCTAGCACCTAAGATTTCTTTCACATATCCTAGTTTTGTACAATCTCAAAATTCTAATAGCTCATCTTCACATGTCATGGTCACATTATTTATGGTACAGAATTCAAAACACATCCTATGGAATTCAGACAATATTTTAGTGATAGAACAGGTGTATATCTATCTTTGATTCATGACTACAAGAGTGTTTTATTTTTGTATTATTCTCTGTAGCCATCAGACTGAATTAGAAAAAGTATATTACATCTAGAATTAGACTGTTGAAAATAATGGAAAATTACTAGAAACTTTTTATGAGGGCAATACAGTTTCATGATGTGTAAGAAGTTATTAGGACCTACAAAAGACAGATAATGCTACTAGTTTAATTACCATTACATATGCATTTGAAAGATTCATGTCTCTCCCCACAAACACTGTATCTATTTCTTCTTCTCTTCTGTTCCATTTACCTTCAAAGAGTCTCCATTGTGCTTCCATGTATGTTGAAATATGTTTCATATTTATATGTATTATACAAAAATATATATGTATAAATGTATGGTGTGTGTGTATGATTGTGTGTGTCTGTGTGTGTGTGTATGAATGTAGATCATCATTGTTTTTCCCCATTGATGTCCACTCTACTTTTGGGGAGAATGTTTCTCAGTGGATCTGGAGTTCATCGATGTATCTAAAATAAATAGCCTTCAAACTAGAGGGATTCACTTGTCTTCTTCCTGCAGCACTGAGGTAAGAGGCACATATCACCACAGCATACATTTTTAACATAGATACCTAAAGAGTGAGCTCAAACTCATGCATTGGTCCATTTCCCAAGCCCCAAAATATACAATATATTGATACATATCTATATGTTTCTGCATGTAAGTAAAATCAGGTAACTTTTTTTGTTATTGCCCTTTGGGCTGCCTCTCTCCAATTCCTTTTGCATTTTCCCCATTTCTGCTTTCGCTAGTAAAGGCACCTACTTGTTTAGCAGAGACCTTCTGCAGACTTCTTTGCCGACACTTCCATAATATCTACACTGCAATCATTATTTTCCTTTCATTATTACGATTAACTGTGTGTCTCATGAATCACTGTAGGACATGTGATTTTAAACTGAGAAACAATTTATTCAGCATTTTGATTTGCTTTCTCATAAATTTTTTTAACCTTCAAAAATGCACACTTGGATCTCCGTAAGAGATACTGAAATTTAAGAGGAACAAATGGATTCAATGTGAAGTAAATATGTCCAGAGAGAGCCAGCCACCTGCAGTTACAGATAAGGTAAAGGTTACAGATCTCTGCTGAGGGGTTTTGTAGTTCCGGCTGGCCATGAAAAGAGGTTATGGAAAGAGAGTCAATGAGAAAATATAAAGATGAATTTACAGTGCCTGTAGGGTTCTGTTAACAGTTGTCTATTGAGTCTGTAACAAACCACTACAAATGTGGCGGCTTAAAAACAACAAAATTTATTATTTTATAGGTACATAAGTCTTACACACATTTCAGTTGGCTAAAATTAAGGTGCCAGGAGGGTTGTGCGCTCTAGGATGTGACACCTATGGACTAGATGAGTGACATTTACCACAATACTCCAAAAAATTCAAAATAATTATTTATGATACAAAAATCCTCAAGAAAAGCCCAGCTTCCTATCTTTCACAAATATAAGTTTAGACATGCAACTGAAAAGGTAAAATTAGCAACATCCCTTTGTTTTGTTTTGTTTTGTTTTACTTTTTCTTACAGCAGAAGAAATTTATCAATGCATGTTTTTCTCATTCTTCCATGTTAGAACATGATATATAATGTACTTATAATATTTAATGAGATTAGAAAAGTCTGGGAGACGGAAAACAAGAGAAAACACAAATATATCATACATATTTTCCTATGAAACACTGTTACATTAAAAAATAAGATAGTAAATTTACATTAAACTTATTATGTACCTCTATTATTGTTAATTCCATAAATCTGCCCAGTGGAAAACATTCATTTGTTCATTTAAAAAAATTATTAATTCTTTTGTGGATGAACATTCTGCATTGATTTATCTGTGTGCATAAAGTCCATGCTCTGTGCCTGCAGATTTCAAAATTAAGGTTTGAAGTCTCTGGAAATGGAGTTGTAGATGGTTCTGAGCTACCATGTGGGTAATAAGAATCAAACTCAGGTCCCATCTAAGAGCAACAAGTGCTTTTAAACTCTGGACCATCTATCCAGTCTATTTTTCTTTATTAATGAAATAGAAATTAAACGTATACATAGTTAATTATAACAAGACTATTGCATTCAAAATGAATAGCTTTCTGAATTCTCTTTGTTTAACAATTTAACACCTTCAGGATACCAACACATAGCCAAGATTATAATTTAACTCTGATATAAATCCAAGATCAATGGTCCTTAAATTTTAATATACTAAATTCAATGGTTTACCCCTTTAGTAAGCAGATTTAAAACATAGTTGAAATCTGTAATGAAAATATAGTATAAATATAACTTTAGTTTAATATTTTAAAAAATGTCATGATAATATTTTTAGACTTTCTTTGTTTTCTAGAATTTCACAATCTAAAAAGAAAATAAAGTTAATAAATTCTTCACTAAAAGGCAATTTTAAGAATTTTGAAGTCTATTATTTAGACTATATTTTCATACAATATTACAACAATCATTTGTGACTTATAGTATTTTTACACGTATGCTTGTATTTGTTTGTGATAACTGTTGTGCCCAAGTTGAGAGACCATCAGAGAAACCACTGCAATACAGTCAAGTCCAGAATGCAAAAGCAAGGTTTATTTTTTCGCACATACAGTCCAGCTAACTAGGAGCAGTCCTCCATATGACGTAGCGCAGTAGGGAGGGCTCCTGTTCTTCATTTGGGGTTGGCATATTATAGGCAAAAACTGCAAGCCAGGTTTACTCAGGGTCAAGGGGATTGTTTTTGCTAGATACAGGGGGTGGACTACTTCTGCACACCCTCTTTTCCCTGTAAGCAGCTATTTTGGATTTTGTGCATGCCCCCCCACTCTCCCCTGAGCACTTGTGTCTGCTTTTGTCTAGACCACAGAGCTGGGTGTCAACAGTTGGCTAGATCTTAGGAGCATTTTGTGGTTTATACTTTTGCAGATGTTCCTATTTTTTTTTTAATTATTTATTTATTTATTAAAGATTTCTGACTCTTCCCCGCCACCACCTCCCATTTCCCTCCCCCTCCCCCAAGCAAGTCCCCCTCCCTCATTAGCCCAAAGAACAATCAAGTTTCCCTGCCCTGTGGGAAGTCCAAGGACCACCCACCTCCATCCAGGTCTAGTAAGGTGAGCATCCAAACTGCCTAGGCTCCCACAAAGCCAGTTCGTGCAGTAGGATCAAAAACCCATTGCCAATGTTCTTGAGTTCTCAGTAGTCCTCATTGTCCACTATGTTCAGCGAGTCCGGTTTTATCCCAGGCTTTTTCAGATCCAGGCCAGCTGGCCTTGGTGAGTTCCCGATAGAACATCCCCATTGTCTCAGTGTATGGGTGCACCCCTCGCGGTCCTGAGTTCCTTGCTCGTGCTCTCTCTCCTTCTGCTCCTGATTTGGACCTGAGATTTCTGTCGGTGCTCCTATGTGGGACTCTATCTCTGTCTCCTTTCATCGCCTGATGAAGGTTAATATTCAGGAGGATGCCTATATGTTTTTCTTTGGGTTCTCTTTATTTAGCTTCTCTAGGATCACTAATTATAGGCTCAATGTCCTTTGTTTATGGCTAGAAACCAAATATGAGTGAGTACATCCCATGTTCCTCTTTTTGGGTCTGGCTTACCTCACTCAGTATAGTGTTTTCTATTTCCATCCATTTGTATGCAAAATTCAAGAAGTCCTTGTTTTTACTGCTGAGTAGTACTCTAATATGTATATATTACATACTTTCTTCATCCATTCTTCCATTGAAGGGCATCTAGGTTGTTTCCAGGTTCTGGCTATTACAAACAATGCTGCTATGAACATAGTAAAGGCTAATCAACCCAATTATTAAATGGGGCACTGAGCTGAAAGAGAATTCTCAACAGAAGAAGTTCAAATGGCCATAAGACACTTAAGGACATGTTCAACTTCCTTAGTGATCAAGGGAAATGCAAATCAAGACAACTTTAAGATACCATCTTACACCTGTCAGAATGGCTAAAATCAAAAACACCAATGATAGCCTTTGCTGGAGAGGTTGTGGAGAAAGGGGTACACTCATCCCTTGCTGGTGGGAATGCAAACTTGTGCAATCACTTTGGAAAGCAGTGTGGCGGTTTCTCAGAAAATTCGGAATCAACCTACCCCTGGACCCAGCAATACCACTCTTGGGAATATACCCAAGAGAGGCCTTATCATACAACAGATGTTCCTATTTTTAACTAGCTCTTGATGTTACAAAGTTACTTGAATCCAGTGCCTTAAGTAGCTCCTGATGAAGCAAAGTTTCTTAAAATTTTCCATGTCCTTACAGTAACCACTTGAAGTTGATATACAATGCCCCATCATACAGTGTGTCATAATGAAAGGGTAAGTATCTCAGAGCTGGGCATTCATTGACATTAAAACTGACTGCAATTTCACCAGCCACCCTTTTCCATTTCTGTGAGAATTCATCTTGAGCTATTATCTACAAGCCCCTGCCACTCTTGTCTGTCCTATGGCACCTGCTATTTCTATAACAGGGAGGATGAACACTGACTTTCTACATAAAACACAGCTCTCTTTCCAAAGTTACTAGGCCTCTCCATTTTCCTCAGTCATTACTAGTCACTGCCAACCAACCTGCAAAATACAGTTTGTGTAAATGAAATATTCATTTTAATACAAGGTAAATATCTTATTTGACTTGGGGTAAAATAAAAGTTGTGCATGTGTTGACAACTACCTTTTCTGGTGTGTCTGGAAAAATAGTTTTTCCTTGCACTCATCCATCACACCGGACTCTTGTCATTTTCTGAACCACATTCTACTTTGTTCCCTAACTCAGGGAGGGTGTGTGACACAGTTTAAGTTTCTACGGTCTGTAGATTCGTATTCACTGTACCTTGATTTTTATGTTAAACACTATCTACTGCAAATAAAATATTCTCTGAAAACTGACTGACATACTAATCTATGGGTATAATGATAAAACATTAAGAATTGTTTTTATACCATGTCCATTTACAGGAAAAATAGTAGCAGTAAGTTCTCCACTAAGACCTATGATCTGTCTAGCTCTAGGCCTAATAATGGTGACAGGTAAGGGTTTAATTTTGTGGAGCTGGACTTAAATCAAAAAGTGCTTAGTTATTCCTGTAATATTCATGTCCCTTTTGTACCAGTTGACATGTATTCCTGGATTAGTTGTCATTATACCTCTTATATTGCACAGTTTCAGAAGCTTGAGGATTAGTTTTTTCCTCAGGTGGTGTGCCTAGCATCTTCCAACTTTAGAAAAGCTAGCCAGTAGGGATGAAGGTTCAAGGTGAATGTATGATTTCTGTATTTTCTATAAGCAATAGTATCTTACAATAAAGTTATGAACATCAACCAATGGCATTGATAATAGCTTGTACTTTTTACAAATCTAGAAACTTCCCAATAATTTCAAAGTTAGCAAACCAATATGACCCTAACTTATATATGCCATTATGTGGTATCTGTTAGGGTCATTGTTGCCTTATTACATAGTAATTCCTTTTCAAACTAATTTTATATGAACTGTGTGTGTGTGTGTGTACATGTGTGTGGCATGCGTATTTAGCCTTTGGTATCAGTAAGTTCACATATGTCTTTCCAAATTCTCAAATCTCACTATTCCTGTCTGTTCTCTGGCTCCCAGCAACCACCCAAAGTTTGCCTTCTCTGATCCATTATTTTATTTATGGTAGCTCTTCTAATTGAAGAGCTACTGGCAGCTGATAACTTCTCAGAATCAGATACTCCGTTTTCTTTTTTTTTTCTTTTATTGAGAAAAGGGAAAAAAAGTTTCCGCCTCCTCCCAGCCTTCCATTTCCCTCCCCCTCCTCCCACCCTTCTCCTCCTCCCCCCACTCCTCTCCCCGTCCTTCTCCAGTCCAAATAGCAGACAGGGTTCCCTGCCCTGTGGAAAGTCCAAGGTCCCCCCCCCCCCCGTCCATGACTAGGAAGGTGAACATCCATACTGGCTAGGCTCCCACAAAGCCAGAACATGAAGTAGGATCAAAACCCCGTGCCATTGTCCTTGGCTTCTCATCAGCCCTCATTGTCCACCATGTTCAGAGAGTCCGGTTTTATCCCATGCCTTTTCAGTCACAATCCAGCTGGCCTTGGTGAGCTCCCAATAGATCAACCCCACTGTCTCAGTGGGAGGGTGCACCCCTCGTGGTCCTGACATCCTTGCTCATGTTCTCCCTCCTTCTGCTCCTCATTGGGACCTTGGGAGCTCAGTCCAGTGCTCCAGCCATAAGTAAAGGTCACGGAGTCTAGAATTGGTGAACATAAAGAAGTTAAATAAGAAGGTGAACCCAAGGAAAAACATATAATTATCCTCTTGGCTATGGGAAGTAGACAAAATTGCCGGGGAGAAAATTGGGATCTTGGGGGTGGGGTGGGATGGGGGTAAAGGGGGATGGGGAGAGAAAAGTGAGAAGGGGAGGATGGGGGGAACTTGGGGAAACAGGATGATTGGGATAAAGGAAGGATGGATAGGGGAGCATGGAAGCACAATTCTTAGTTAAGGGAGCCACCTTAGGGTTGGCAAGAGACTTGAACCTAGAGTGCTCCCAGGAGCCCAAGGCAATGTCCCCAGTTAGTTCCTTGGACAGATGAGGATAGGGAATCTGAAATGACCCTATCCTATAGCCATACTGACGAATATCTTGCATACCACCATAGAACCTTCATCTGGTGATGGATGGAGATAGAGACAGAGACCCACACTGGATACTCCGTTTTCTTAAAGATTTCAGCTTTTAGTAGGTCCTCAGTGTTGCAGTAGAAGGTCACACATTCAAGAATGTATGGCAAACAGAAATTGAACTTGATAAGTTTGAAGAAATGATGACGACAGAAAAATCTGTGAATAAGAAAGGGGTGTCAATCTACAAGGAGAGGGGAAAGGGAGTTGGATATATTCAAATGTATTGTATACACTTCTTGAAGAATTTATGTGAAGATTAATTATCCCAAAAAACTTCTCTCACATTCAGCAACAATGTCTGCCAGGTTGATTTACAATACTATATTGGGCTACTACTGAAGTAGGAAGCTTGGCATGCATCAGTGTTTGCTGTATTTCACCATCATCATCATCATCATTGTCATCGTCATTATCATTATTAACTAAATTTATTTATTTTACACTTTGACCATAATTTTTCCTCTCTCCTCTTCTCCCATTCCTCTCTCCGACCTCCCTCCCACACACACCTCCAATCAACTCCTCCTCTGTTTCTGTTCAGAAAGTTGTATGCCTCCCATGGGTGTCAACAAAATATGGTATATCAAGTTGAAGTAGTACACCTCCCTTGTATTAAGGCTAGCAAGGCAATCCAGTATGGGAATAGCATCCTAGAAGTCAGCCAATGCATTAGAGACAAGCCTTACTTCTACTACTAGAAGTCCCACAAGTAGATCAATCTACACAACTGTTAAAGATATGTAGAGGGCCTAGGTTGGTTCCATGCAGGTTCCCTAGCTGTTGGTCCAGAGTCTGTGAGCTTCTACGAGTCCATATTAGTTTTTTTCTGTGGACTCTCTTGAGATGACCTTGATTCTCCTATCTCATAAATCCTTTATCATATCTTCAACAGTGTTTCCCCTTATGAAGTAGCCTTGCCTCAGAATATAAAACAGCATGGAGTATCTTATGATACCCAAAAATTTATTACTTTCCAAACTATTTCTGAGATTGAAAACCCATTTTTAGGCATTACTTTATACAATATGATCTTCTTCAGTCACAAAGTTAAAGACATGAGAGCATTCATTCATCATATCAAAGAGAATGACATACTACATTAAGCAAGTAAAGAGAAAGAAATCTATTTATGACTTTTTTTGGGTAATGTCTAGGAAAATGTGAATAGGTGGTTGTGAGGGACCAAGTGATGAAAGGTAAAAGTGGAAATTTTAATGGTCACAAAAATTACAAAATACATACATTTGGAGAGACCCATGTACAACATAATTACAATAGAGAATACTGATTTGTGTATTTAGAGACTATATATCAGGAGGGCACTAATACACTTACACACAATAAGCAACATTGGGCTTAAATGGAGTTGTTAACTTGATGGGGTAATAATTTCAGAAAATGTTACATAATTTTCATGTGATGCTAGTTGAAATGCCAGTGACTGGTGAAATCTAATAAGGTTCCACAGGGAGATGTGGAGCAACAGGTGATCTATGGGTGTGGAGGGAGAGGAAATCAGTTGCTTCCAGATATGAGTCCTCTAGGGATTTAATCCTAATTAAGGAGAAAGTTGTCTTGAATTTGAGATGGAATGAGTTGGTAAGCAGAGACTACCGGATAGAAATGATTTAAATATAATACAGGGCTCATATATATTATTTTCATTTTTTTCATTATCAAATTCAACAATTCTGGCACAGTGGCACACACATTTAATTCCAACAGCTGGAAGGCAGAAGCAGGTGAATATCTGTGAGTTTGAGCTCAGACTGGCCTACAAAGTAAATCCCAGCACAGCTAAGTGCTATTACAAAGAGAAACCCTGTCTCAAAGAACCAAAACCGAAACCAACAAACAAGTACATCATATGTTTTACCAGTTATGTCTCAATTAAAATAAAGGGTACATAATATAAAAATGTGTCTTTAATATTTACCACAGTAATTTAATTAATATTTTCACTGTGAAATATTTTTGAAAAGGCTGGGAGGTGGGGAGGGTGGCAACCAGAGCCCTGACAGACACCAGACCTTAGTTTTCTTTCACTAGAATGGGACAGAGCTGAGCAAGCTGGTCTCAAAGAAAGAACAACTTGTGGGTGCCCATCAGCAAGGCCCCCAAAGCCCTTCTGCTGGCTCCTCGGATCCCCAAAGCCCTTCTACTAGCTCAAGGGCCCCCAAAGTCCCAAAGCCCTTCTGCTGACTCAGCAGGCGCCCTCAGACTTTAGCAAGCTAAAAATAACTTCCTCTACTCTGCTACCAGAAAATGTCTAACTACTAGGCCTCCCACCAGCCAACTCTCATCACTCAGTTCTCAGACCAATCTTTCCTCCTCCAATCAATCCCAGATTAATCCCACCTCTTTGGAATTCCCCTTACTACGTTTTAAAGGCTTCTAGGCTACTTTTGGGGTTGCTCTTTTGCTACCCCAACGTTGGAATCAGTAAAACGCTGTTGATAGCGCATATGTGGTTGTTGGTCTTCTTTGGGGCCTTTTTCTTGGACCCTAGCAGTTGTAATCACATTCATCACGCCATGGTCCTTATAAAGTCCTACTTCTAACCACTATATATATTTTGGAGACTGCAGTAAATTTCTCTTGATTATCATAAGGAATTTTTTTCTTTAGACAGACCTATCCATTACTATTTCACTACATGCCACTCTCACTGCCTTCTTTTCAAACATTAAAGCTATGATGTTCTAAGTACAAAATCACCATGTGTCAGAGTGAATAAGACAATGAGAAGATGAAGCCACTTCCAAGAGGACTTTATAATAACACATTTCATTTTAGATAGAAAACAAATCATACCCACAGACTAAGCCCATTCAGTTTCCAATGTGGGGTGCATATTTTTCAGAACAGCAACAGTTCATGAATTTTTCATGGCTACCGTCAAACAAGGACTTTATATTTAATCCTTTACATCCTGCTAAACCAAGAAAATTTTCTTGTCTGCAACAGAGATTATGCTGATCCTCATACAGTATTTGAAAAAAAAATACCCTGGCAAAATAAAATCAAAGAATTTTCTATAGAATAAGTAATATGAAAAAACTGACCTTGCCTTTAGGGACAAAGCAGACTAATATTAGTGGTTATTTTCAAATGCTTGCAGCTTCATTAACAGTTAAGTCCACACTTCCTTAATTCTAGTCAGATAGTAAACCACAATGTGGGATACTTCTATATGGTCTTTAGTCATTTAAATTTTTAAAGATGTGCTTATTAAACATTGCCTCAGTATGACATTGGAAAATCTTATATAATCTATTTTGACTTCTAAATTTAGAACAAGTTTTCATGATACTGCTGAAGTTTAAAAAAAATCAATAAAATGTAGACTTTGGGTTTTAACTTTATTATATAATCATATCTCTGTCTTGATTTCATTGTAATTGGTTTTGAAGTCATTTGCTAAGGCACATACAAAAGATATTGCTTGTGATGACTTTAAAGTTTCAATAGGAATAATATTAAGTGTAATTTTATTCCCTTATGCCTTTAATTATGATATCATTTTATGTCACTTATATCAAACTGTACTATTGCTACTGACAATTATTTAATTACAGCTCTTTTAATACAAAATTATAATTTATTAGAAGTTTTTTTCAAAACAGTTCTTCATTATATGAAACTGTATAAGATCTCACAAACTTACTCATATAGACGACAATCTTCTTTTAGTATTTTTAATTGATTAAATTACTTTTAAAAGGCAATCATTTCTCATTTTACATACTAATTCTAGTTTCCACTCTTTCCCTTCCTCTTGCTCCCTCCAACTCCCCCCCCCATCCACTTCTCAGAGAGGGTAAGTCTTTCTGTGGGGAGTGTACAAAGTCTATTACTTTGAGGCAGGACCAAGGCCCTCCAACTATAGCTAGAATGGGCAAGATATCCCTCCAAAGAGAATGGGCTCCAAAACGCCATTTGAAGCCGTAGGGATAAATCCTGGTTTTACTGTTAGTGGCCCCACAGATTACCCCAGCCATACACCTGTTACTCATGGCTAGTTTGGTCCTATATGGATCCCCACTGTCAGTCTGGAGTCAGTGACCTCCCATTAGCCCATGCAAGCTGTTTCTGTGTGTATCCCCAGCATGGTCTTACCTCCTTTGTTCATATTGTTCCTGCCTCTCTTTGACCAATTTTTGAGAGCTCAGTCCAGTGCTTCTCAATGGATCTTTGCATTTGCTTCCATCAGTTGCTGGATGAAAGTTCTTTGGTGACAATTAACTAGTCACCAATATGATTACAAAGGAACGCCAGTTCAGGCACCCTCTCCATTATTGTTTTGGTTCTTAGCTGGGGTCATCCTTGTGGATTCCTGGCAATGTTCCTAATGCCAGATTTCTTGCTAGCCCCATAGTGACTCCCTCAGTCAAGATATTTCTTTTCTTGCTCTCCCTCTCTGTCCTTCCCCGACCTTGACCATTCCATTACATCATGTTCTCCTCTCTCCTCCTCTTTTTCCCTCCTCCCATCTGCCCTCTATTCTTTATCTGCTCTACACTCCCAATTTTCTCAGGTGATCTTATCTTTTAATATTTTTATATGCTAAGGTTTTGCTTATTTGAAGACCTTTAGCATACTCTCAATATGTTTTTCTCATATGTCAGTTATAAGAAAATCATAAATCTTATTTCTGGTTAGCAGTATGGATATATTTTATTTTATATGACAAAGCTTTAGAAATAATATTTGTTTTATTTATTTTGGTCTAGTTAATATATTGAAAATTTGCAATTATTATTTCACTATTATTGTTTCACAGTGAAGTATTTCTATTAATGATCTACCTTTGCTAATAATATTTCTTCCTGTTTTATATTACTGAAATATGTTTATGCATGTATTCATACACACACAGCTTCTGTACACATAAAAATTTTAACATGTTAGATTAAAAACATGGTTCTTAATGTTTTCAAATTGTGGCCCACCAAATGATGATAAAAGGAAATATAAAATATGATAGTACTTAGAATACTAAAAAAAATCCTTTGTGAATACATGCATTTGCCACCAATATTTGCATTTAATTATATTGGGGGCTTGTTATTGTGTGTATAATAAGAGTAAATATTAAAATTACCTTAAACATCTTAAAATTAACTCATAATTATCCACACTGTAAGAAGCACTTGTACATAATGTGCCAGGCATTGTCTAACCTAAGTAATAAAAAATTATCCTAAAATACATATTATTAGGATTGTTAATCAAGGCCAAAACCTTACAACAGTACTAAGCTATATTTTTTTTTAAAAAAAAATTATATGTAAAAGAATTGTATAAATGCCTAGTTTTAGTTATGGTTTAGATAATTGATCCATATTGTCTCCTCTAGGAATTACTCTATAGAATGGAATCATCTGTTGGCTTGTGTAGATGAAGATTCAAAAACAGTAGTGATGACATAATTTGGTGCTGGCATTTTTGACTATCAGTTCCTCTCTCTTAATTCTCAGTTCCCTACATCCTAATCATCAGACAAAGTCAATGTCCCACACCTGATATTCCAGCTGAGTATGAGAAGCCCTGACTGAACCTTCCTAACCTTCAGTCTTGGACCAGAATTCAGATTCTGTGTAAATACCCAGCCAGCTCTGTCCACATTCGATCCACAACCAATAGAATACATGTGTTCAGGCCTTCTTACAAAAATACAACGAACATGAACAGTTAGAACAGTTTTTATACCATCCCCTTTCCCAAATCCATTATTGTCACAGAAATAGTTTTCAAGAATTGTCTAGTGGATCACCAGGACACAGATGTCAAAAGAGCACTTATAAACTTTATCAAAGAATTTAAGGGGTTTAAAGAAGCCATAAACTAGTGAATAGCTCTAGAAACATACATTCGGGCAACAGTAAAATGACTCAACAGGATGTATTTATATACGTATTTATTTATATGTGTTCATAGCAAACTATTTATAGATAGGACACTATTAATTTGCCAGGGGTCAGACATAGGAGGAATATGTGCAATAAAACTCCATTTTAATTAAATTTATAAACTTTATAATACAGAGAAAAAATGAATAGCTTATAAAATTAGTAGACATACTGTGCACTGGACTGGAAGCAGCAGGATCTGGTAAGACTACATGAACTGAATGCAATGGACTGATGTAGAAGACTGCCAGGCATAGAAGTACAGGCATGCTACTTTATCTGTTGCTGTCCAGGACAGAGATAAAAAGGTCAAAACAATTTACCATAATGCTTGCATAAAATATCAGGGGCCTAAGTTATCTTCAATGGTTGTAACATGAAGCACAAAATTTGCTAAGCAAATCAAAACATTTCTCTGCATATGCTCCTAATGTTGTCACTAATACGCATATTCTCTTTTCTTCTAATATGAGATTTTTGGTAGTGTCATTGAGGAATCATTTAGAATGCATAAAATGAAATAGCAATGATGAAATGATTTATCCTATCAACCTTAGATTACAGATTACCCTGAAACTAATTAGCACCATGAATTAGCTGTTGATGGCATCTTCACATTTTGAGACATTATTAAGGCAGTGTGGGTTTGGGTATTAAGAGTCAAATACAGTCTTCAAGAAAAAGTAAATGGTTTTAGATGGAATAAAAATTCAGGAGAATAAAATCATTTTTCATTAGATATCATAAATTATTGTTCTTTTCTACACTTAAAAGGAAGGGAAATATTCAATCGCCATTCCTAATTATAGAGATTTGGGGATTAATGTGTATTCTGATTTGAATTAATTACTTTGTCATCATAGACAGGAATATTCATGGAATTTCTCTCAGATCAGTACAAGTTCTCTGCCATCAACTTATGATTGGTATAAAGCAGTTTATGCAAGCAGAGTTATACTGTGCAATTTTTAGCTTTCACTGTAATTGGTGACTATATTAGATCATCTTGAGCTACTATTGAGTCTTTGTTCTCAATACCTGATTTAATTTCTGGCAAATTCAGTGTCTTTTCATTCATATCATAATAGATCTTTAAGTCATTTCTTTAACAATGAATGATCACTATGACCTCCCCTTTTCTTATATCTCTCATATCTACAGAGAATGAACTATGTTATTATTTACAAAACAAATTTTGTTTGTTATTCAGACATATTTTCAGAGACATACTGAATTGTTCCTATCTAATTAGATTTTGCTGTAAAATCTAAGGTCTGTAACACATGTCCTCCACAATGACAGAGGCTTACAAAAGGGAAGAATTAATAAGTTCTTGAAGTTTCTTCCTGGAATCCAATTCCTGCTTTATGAAATGTGTCAGAATAAATCACAACTGTACCTAATATTTTTCAACTCAGCAGCATCCAGAAGCCTCATAATTGGGCACTTGGAATCAGGTTCTTTTCAAGAATCACTCTAATTGCTGATCAGGTATCTACTGTGTTTAGTAACAGAACACAATAATTCCACATGTGAGGCACTTAATATACAGTGACCATTTTACTTCTTGGATCTCCTTCTTCATTGATTCTCACAAATTATAACTAAAGACACATAATTTCTAGTTTTTAACTATCCTTTAAACAGTCAATAAAATGTTCTTGTATACTATTTCTTTAAATGTTTTTAACTGGAAAAAAATCACAATATTTTGCCTTCATGTTTGTGTTTAGTCAATATTGATTGTTTGGACACCCTAAAGTCCTTTCTATTAGAATTTTGGGGAAAATAGATGGAACTAAAACATAGTCTATTGACTGAGTTAACCTAGTCCCGGAGTGTGGGGAACTCTTCAGGTTCTCTCTCATCTGTGATCTGTTGCACAAAATCTCTTGATGTAAATATCACTCAGAGTAACAACAGAATCTAGGAAAGAAAAATGTTGCCAGCAAAGCAGAAGGGGCTGGGGTCAATAGGGAGAATACCAGAATACAAGTGATATAAAGGGAAAAGTAAGGGAAATGGTGATGGGTTTTAATTGGGAAAGGCAGAGGGAAACAATACAGGGGAAGAAGCAATGGGGATGATGCGAGATTCCCTGTAAGCTGTGAATACCACTGGATAACAAAGGATCTGATTTGGACCTATTGCAGTACAGAATAGGGCAAGACTGGAATTCCAAGCCGATGGAGGAGAGAGTAGGCAGAGTCAGTGAGAAGCCATGTTACCGGTTTGCCACAACCACATGGTAATATACAGATTGATATAAATGGGTTAATTTAAGATGTAAGGATTAGCCAGGAATACACTAGAGTAGTGTTTTCAATTGATATAGTTTCAGTTTGATTGCTTTGTGTCAGAGTGCCCAGGAAATAAACAACCAGGTCCTCTGACTACAAATTGGTGCCAACATGGTCAGCTATATACCTGCAAAACCTGAGAAAACTTGGAAAGAAATTCTAGACACAAAAGAGCAGAGTTAAGCATGGCTTCTTGGTAGCCAGCATTTTTTTTTCAGATGGGCTCTGTTTGCTGGAGGCAAGCATGGGCACCATGGCTTCTTTAAAGTTTTTCTGACTCAACAGTAGCTGCAAAAACCATGTGACTCCTTAAAAATGACTTCCTGATTTGTGCTGCCCGTATGAACTCTGGCTATTTTAGGAGGCTGAGCACTTAAATGGGGGTTGTGAGGAGTATGTAACAAACTGCTTAATGGAGCGACATAGACCCACTGAATACCTGGAACTGGGTAGTGTGCGTGGTTCCCAAAGGCAACAAACAGATTCCACCATTTTGGAGTAGGCAGAACCAAAAGGCAAAGCAGCCTTATTTCTACTCACATCACTTAGCATTTTTAGAAGTGGTCCTGGTCAGAAAAGGATTATAATTGTGCAATAAAAACAGATTCAGATGAAAAAGCCCTCTAAATGAGTCACTGAGTTCAATAAATTTATGTAGGCGTAGGAGAGAGAAGAAAACTTATATAGCTATTTATATAAGGAAGTAAATGGTTTAAAAAATGGAACAGTCTTTTAAAAGATAGTAAAGTAATATAAGAGTTCAGATAGTCATAGATTAAAGGATTAAAAAAATAAACCATGTAAAGATGGAATATACACAGAGTCTGGATTATGTATATTATTGTATTTTCTCTATATTATTTTTGACTGTGAAGGAGCTAAGTACAGCCACATGACAATACACAGATTAATAGAAATAAGTTAATTTAAGATGTAAGAGCTAGCTGTAAATATGCTAGAGTCATTGGCTAAGCAGTGTTGCAATTAATATAGTGATTATTTTGGGTCAGGGAAGCCAGGAAATAAACAAGCAGCCCATCTGACTACAGGGGAGGGAAAAATAATATTCAGGAAGTTTGAATATGGCATAAGTAATAATATTGGTTTTGTTTCCCCTCAAATTACATATAATACTTATAAGTATACACAGATTACACACACACACACACACAAGCCTGCTAAAAGATGAAGGTAAACAACTATTACAGAGATATGACGCATTTTGCTGAGAACTCAGAGAATCTAATCTGGATTTGATATGAAGCTCTAACTGGTCCAAAGACAGAGAGCAATGGATCATGTGGGCATGAGTTATGGTATGTCTATGCCTTTATCAATATCTAAAAGCATATATTTCTAATGTCTATCTATAGAGAGATATTTGTATCTTTATATATCTCTATCTATATAAATCAAATCATATGTTGATATATGTACACATATCAAAATATGACATATATATAAAGATATAGAGACAGGTACATATGTAAATATAGATAGATGATAGATAGATAGATGATAGATAGATAGATAGATAGATAGATAGATAGATAGATAGA
Organism: Neodon shergylaensis; assembly: GCA_025134845.1. Taxonomy (NCBI): domain Eukaryota; kingdom Metazoa; phylum Chordata; class Mammalia; order Rodentia; family Cricetidae; genus Neodon; species Neodon shergylaensis. Next base: position 5,279,332 of record JABTXL010021554.1, read on the forward strand.
TAGATAGAT
>JABTXL010021554.1:5279350-5355485 GCA_025134845.1 Neodon shergylaensis
GATAGATAGATAGATAGATAGATAGATAGATAGATAGATAGATAGATGATAGATAGATAGATAGATAGATAGATAGATAGATAGATAGATAGATAGATAGATAGTTTGGGGGCAAAATTGTTAATAAAATTAATTAAATCTCAAAAATGGCTGATAATACCTGGGAGTTAGATTTCCTTGATTATATCATTTTCAGTGAGATGATCCATTTCAGGTCTGATCTCTGATGTGGGAAGAAAGTTCTTTTATCCACATCTTTTGATGGGAGAGGAGCCATTTCTAACCGTTTCTATACCTTCTGCAGGAAGCATATATAAAAGATATGGAAGAAGGAAGCTGTGCTCTTTGCCTGCTTGTTCTTTCCCTCTCTAGCAAATCCATTTATTCGTTGATATTAAAGCCTACTTCATGATTCCGGTATATACTGAACACCAGCTGAGGCATTCAGCCTTGTATACTAAACAACTGCTGGATGCTTGGACTTTCCATTGTAGGCAGACATTGCTGTATTAGCTGGACCAAAGCCTATAAGTTGTAAGTCATTCTAATATATCCCCTTTACACATACATTCACAAATATGCACACAATGTACATATAGAATATATGTGTGTCTCTCTGTGTGTGTATGTGTATGTGTTCTGGGTGGTGATAGCACACTCCTTTAATCCCAACAAGGGGAGGCAGAGGCAAGCTGATCTCTGTAAATTCAAAATCAACCTTGTCTACAAGAGCTAGTTCCAGGACAGGCTCCAAAGCTACAGAGAATCCCTGACTCAAAAAAACAAACAAACAAAAAGAATATATATTCTTTTATGTTTTAAATATATATGTAAATATACACACATATGTATATTCTCTAAGTTCTCTTCCTCTAGATAACTGTGGAAATACACACACACACACACACAAATATATATATATATATTACACATAAATATATAGAGTATATGGATAAAATCATCTATATGCAGGACAAACAAGGGGAAAGAAATTATTATTTTTTCATGTGTATAAATTCATTCAGCATCAATAATTTTAAAGTCATTAAAAGAGATTTTACATGAATTACTCTTGTTATAGACAAAAATTGAAATTCAGCTGTCTTGAATGTATTATGTCCTTATTTTAGATGAAAGGCTTTATGTTATGAGCTGTAGAAATTAATAGACTTATTGAATCTTCAGGTACAGATGCATGTTAGATAATATCTAATCTCACTTCCTAAGTCATGCATGTATTTTGCCTTTAATACATTTCTCCCCTTGCCCTTCTTTCATTTTATTCACTGATTAGAAAATCATTTTTAAGGCAGGTCACCTCATTTTCTGCTAACTGAAATATGGAATCTCATAGCTGTGACCTATTGATCTTTGTGTTGCTCTGCCGGCTTGCCTTTGTCAAGCTTAATCACTCACCCACATGACAGTGCTCTCAGTGACTTATAGCTCATTGTTACCTTTCCTAAGGAGGGGTAAACAGCTGCAATGGAAGTCCAAGTCCCTCAATTCTTCTTCTAACCTTGCTTTGCTATCATTCTTACTATTATAAAGCCTTTCTTTGTAATACATCTCAACTACTAACTCTGGTACTGAACTCACCAAAAGTACTTATCTCTTTTCTTTTCTTTGTTCTTTTTCTTTTCTTTTCTTTAGGTACAAAGTAGATATCAGCAAATGACTGCTACTTTCAGAGTCCTGTCTCTTCTACTACCATGTGTATTATTTTATTTCTTTGGATATCAACTATAAATATCTAGATTATCAGTGTACCTCTAATTTTCATACATTGGAGTTATAGTTTAAATGTTTTCTTTACAAAAGGAAAAGTAATTATATAAGCTTCATTTAATGTGATAAAATATTTGTTATGTTTAATATAAGTAGTGTTGACTTAAGTATGCATAAGCACATAGCTCTGTTTAGTGTGTTTACATTGTTATATAATGATATCCATATATTTATGTCTTATATTTTCTTGTCTTTATCCCTAAATTGATTTTGTTTCATATTAACTATTAAGAGAAATTGAAATCAAACTATTGCGTATATACATGTAAAATGTATATATATATAAGTATATATATCCTAAAAATTATGATACCAAATATTAACATCTGTTTATTTATTATTTGTTAACATTTACACATTATAAATTGTTAATACTATTAGAAATCTTTTGAAATTATAATTTTGAGACATACATGTCAAAGTTTACTTTTCCTTATCTCTGTTGTTACTATTGCTTATACAAACAAGAAGGGTTTGATAACCACTCACAAAAGGGAGCAACCAAGGAGTCTCACTGGGGAAATGAAGTACTATAACTTAAATTTTCTTTACACGCCAGCAGTAGATGACCAACAGAAAACAAACCCAACAGCATTTTTGGAAGTTCCTTGTCACATAATGTCATGTGAGAAGTCAGGGCTCTTTTAAAAATATATTGTATCTTTTGATTACCAATTTTTCCTTTTACAGGTCCTTGTTTTGGCGTGCTTTTGGGATTCCTGAGTGTTCAAATGTGTTTGTTTCCGCTTCTGTGTGTTTCCTGTACTTTTTCTTTGCTCTGTTCCTTCTGTTTGTTTGCTTGTGTCCCTTTTATTATTACCCCATAAATACCTGTTTTTATTTTTATTCTTCTTGTATGTATTAAATCCTAACCACTGTTTTCCCTCCTACCACTTCTCTCAGTTGCCTCCACACCTCTCCTCCCCACCCGTTCACCTCCTTTTTTAAGTAATTAATTAATTTATTTATTTATTAAAGATTTCTGTCTCTTCCCCGCCACCGCCTCCCATATCCCTCCCCCTCCCCCAATCAACTCCCCCTCTCTCATCAGCCCGAATTCGGATGTTCATCATTCACCCCTTTTTAATTTCTCTAAAAAAAAAAAAAAAAAAAAAAAACAGGGCAGCCATCCCAGGGGTATCAACAGAACATGGAATAATAACAAGATATGATAAGACTAGATAAAAACCCTCATAAAATGCTGGATTGGGCAGCCAAAAGAGAAGAAAATGCTCCCAAGAACAGGCAAAAGAATCATTCTCACACACTGTTAGGAGTTGCATAAGAACACTAAGCTAAGAATCATAATGTACATGCAGAGTATCCTATTAATTAATTTTGTGGCCATGTTCTCATAGTGTCCCTTACTCCTCTGGCTCCGTCAGCCCTCTTCCACTCTCTTCTGAAGAGTTTCCCTGGGTCCATTTAGTGTTTACTGGGAGTCTCTGTATCTGCTCCCACCTGGATGATGCTGTCGGGTGACAATTGGGCTAAGCACTAGTCTGTGAGTATAGCAGAATATCATTAGTGATCATTTCACTAATGTATTTATTTTTCTGTCATGCTTGGTTCTATCCTGGGTCTCTAGACTGTCTAGCTTCAGTGTGAAGAATGGGCTTCCTCTTGTGTATGCCTCCTGGGACCAGTCATTGGTTGGCCATTCCACACATGTATTATTTGTTTGTGTGTTTTTTGTTTGTTTTATTTTATAAAAAAGAAATCTATTCCATTACCCCAACACATCTTGAAAGTGTGGGTTGAAGGTTTTGTGGTTGGGTTAATAACCAAGTCTCACTGCTGGAAGCTTTACATGGTTAGAGATTACCTTTCAGGCCAGGTATACCCTATTATAGGAGTCTTCACTAGGGTTACTCTTGTAGATTCCAAGATTTTTCACTGCACTGGTGTTCCTAGTTGCCCCACAAATGAGCCCCATTCCAGCCGAATCTCCCTGTACTCTCTCCTTCACCCCTACCTGATCCCTGATTTTTCCAGCCCCACTTGCCTCCAGGCCACCTGAAAAATCTATATTTCCCCTTATTAGGGAGATTCATGTACCACCTCTTGAGCCTACAAGGCATTTTGTAAATTATTGGAAGCTTTGTTTGGGGGGGAAGGAGGAGAGTAAATTTTCAGAGAATTTTTATTTATTTTTATTATTGCTTTGCCTTTTTACTTAACAAATTACTAAAATAATAAATAGCTAATAGATATCAATCTTTCACAGTGGCAGAAAATGATTTTCATTTCTGGGTAGGTTTTGTTTTACATTATTATTTGTATTAAATTTAGATAACATTTAATGAGGCTTCATAAAACACACCTGAGTATGATTTCTATTTCAGAGCTAGAATCAATTTCTTAAGCTCTACAACAGTAAATAACAGCATTCTTGTATACACACACACACACACACATACACACAAACATGTATATATTTAGAGAGAGTGAGATAATATAGAATGAGATTAGACTGAGATATTTGTGGACATTGTACTGTTGTAAATAGTTGTGAAAATATTTAAGTTTGAACAGCTTGAATTATCCTTAAGGAAAAAATTAGGAAAAGGTTATGCGATGCATCTACGCTGTTCTCAAATCAAAAGTTAGAGTGGAGACTGCATCAAGTAAATTAGCATGGCCAGAAGAGAATGGCTCTTTAAATTTCAATCTCTTTAGCAGGCAATTGATTCTCCATGTGCAAGAAATTCAAAGAAGACCACAGAGTAGGAAAATTATCTTTTACTGCAGTGTATATTTAATCAATAAAAATAATAGAAATTCATATTGCTTTTCTAAATCACAGGGATGAAGAAGCACTGTGTTAATATTATTAGCTACATTCTCATATACATGATCATAGACCATTGGTGTCCGGGAAATAAGTATGACGACAAGAAAAATGAGTGACAAATATGATTGTGAATAAAGATTACATTGGTCTAGAAGATAAAGAAGGATTGTATCACAAATTGAAGCCTGATGTTTCAGCATAAATAATTGCCAAGTGAAATTCTCTAAACAGAAACATATGAATGAAAGCTTTTAAAACCAGTTATTAGATAGGGGGAAATTAATCAATACTACCAATAAACTCAGACACAGGCCAAGGTCAAATACAAGAAAATCGGATTTTAAAAAGTCAAAATTTAAGAATCAATAAACAATGTCCTATGGGCAGCTACCTTCATTTATTAATAATTTTGTCCCTATATAAACATAGTGTTGTGGCTGTTTCTAAGTCAATAAACCTGAAGAGATGCCACTGACATCTGGTGTTCCAAAAGGTGAAAGTATTTACTATCCAGCATCCTAAGGAAACAACATACCATCCTTCAAAATCCTCAAACTCACTATTCCATGTAATGCAAATTTAAATTTATGCTGTAGAGTTCCCTAGCTAGTGAGAACAATTAGATTTTGCCACTTGATCTCTGAATTACACATATTTGAATTATGAAATTCTGTATGCTATGCATTCTTCTTTGAAGCAGTTTAATTATACTTGTTTCCTTTTATATATTCCCATATATTTATTTCATCTTATCTAATTCTCTTTTATGACTTGGTATTATAGCTAGAAATTGAGCTTTCTCAATTTGAGCTGAAACTGGTGATGATATTGGACTCACATAAATTAGAGCTCCTGCCAATTAGCATTTCAAGAATAAATGTGCCAGAAGATAGTCTAAAGAAGGATAGATCTTAAATGCAAAAGTAACATTCTACTGTAGTGATATTTCATTTGTACTTTAATAAATAAAACCTGCCTGAAATTCAGAGAGCAAAGCAGTTCCACTAATTAGCCTTACAGTTTAAACAGTCATGGCATATGTATTTAATACAGTAGCCACATTAGTTTGCCACAGAAACCGGTCCATAGTGGTGCATGCCTTTCATCCAAGCACTAGAGAGAAATATAAAATGGAAGGAGACAGCTCTCACACACAGTCTCATTCTGAGACTACTGGAGGCAGGCTTGCAATTTGGACTGAGGTGGAAGTAAAAGCCAATGTCTGGCTCTTTTGCTTTTCTAATCTTCAGGTTGAAACCCAATTTCTGTCTCTGGGTTTTTATTAATTGTACTGCATTCCACATCCCTTTACCCACATTAGAAACTATGTTGATGCAAATTACTAAATACAAATAATTAAACAAATCACACAGAAGTAAGCTATGCTTATAATCTAAAAAGCATTTGCTTTTTGATGTAGTATTTTCCAAGTAGTCATGTATATCAATTTATAAATTTAATTAACTCACAGTAGAAGTAATGATATGGAGAGATTTTATGTGTATGTATAGTAACTTGCATAGAAATCATGTATTGTTCCTCAACAGGTTTGTGCTTGGCTTTTCAAAATAAAGTTTAATAGTATTGACTTTCTTTCTTGGTCTTCGTTTCCAATAGAAAAGATAGTGAATAGAAGACCTGATGAGATGGGTAGTCTATGTTGTCAACTTGACATCTAGGGGAGAAGAAACCTCAACAGGAAGTTGCCTTATGAGGCTGCCTTTTAGTGGGTCTATAGTACACTTTTATTGATTGCTATTGATGTCTATTCGATGTAGGAGTCACTACCCCACTCTACATGGCACCATCCCTAGGCAATAAGGCCTGGGCAGTATAAAAAGACTAGTTATATCTGAGCCAGTGCAAACCAGTAAACAACATTCATTGATGGTTTCCTCCTTATGCCCTACCTTGAGTTCTAGTCTTAGTTTATAGACTGAAAGCTGAAATATATTATTTCTTCCCAACTTTCTCTTGGTAATACTGTGACCACAAGAACAACAACAACAAAAGAAAATTGAAGAGTTGATAACTTGGCTTATAACAACTTCAAGTAATATTTACAAAAAAAGCTAAAATTGTTGGCTTCAAAAGTCTAAACTAAACATTCAGACTTATCCTAGCAAACAAAGTATCAGCCAGAAGCATGTTGCACTGACTTCCAGAACACTGACTGAAACACGGCAAATATAAAACCACATGTGACTTTGTTTTGTAATAAATGTTACCAGGAATTTTCTTGTTCAATTCAATTTTTTTTCACAGAAATGTGGAAAGAGTTTTAAAACAAATTGCATCAAAATCCTCTAATAAGCTATTGAATAAAGACAAAAGATTTCAAGGGGCCCTGAAGCAAACTGGAGAAGCACTGATCACTGCTGCATGTCTAGTGTCCAATTTAAAATGAGGAATCGTTTTGGATCTTGTAACTATAGGCTCAAGCATGAAAATAGCAGTTTTGCTCAAATGCCCTGAGAATGTGAAGAAATCCCATGAAAATATAAAAGATTGAACCAGAATGGGAATAGCAAATCATTAACAATTGTTATGGGATTAGAGTGACTCATGAGCACATCGGTCTATCGTATTAACCAATTTCTTTTGAGAGAGTGCAAGTTCCATAACAGTTTTTAATTAGTTACTCAAGCTAGACAAATTATCTAGGATGAAAGCACAAAGTAAAACTGAGAGGAAAAAAATCAGCTCTTGTTATGAACGTTGACAAGAAAAAAGAAATGAGAGAGGCAGAAAGAGTGAAAGGAAAAGAAGGGATGTAGAAATACAATTAGTACAATAATAGATGCTACACACTGTGAAAGAACTAACACTAGCCCCAAACCAGTGATTTGATGGCATCATGTTTCTTTTACTTTAGTCAAGAAATTACAATAAATGTTATCATGTCCAAATATACAGGTTTTGGCTCCATGGAGTCCTAAGTGTAATTCATCATTGTTGTTTAGAGTTGAGGGCTATAATCTGAGTGGCTATGCATGAAACATGTTCTCTTCTTACCTACTGGACACATATGAGTTAATGCTTGACATCCTCCTGCCTTAGATGTCATCATATCAACAGAGGGTAGAAAATAAACAATTCAACTTTTCAGTGTTGTTCATATTAAATTAAATATTGTTAAAGGGTGCAAGATTATCAAATGAAGCACACAAAAAGTGGCAGGCAATGCTATTGTACTCAAAGTTATTACCTAAGATGACTCTCTATAGCAGAAATGAGAAGGGATGCACTTGCTAGTTTCATGTCAACTTGACATAAATAAGAGTCATCAGAAAGCAGGAAACCTCAATAAAGAAAATGCCTTCTTAATACTGGTCTGTATTCAGTCCTGTAGGGCATTTTCGTCATTAGTGATTGATGTGGGAGGGTTCTGTACATTGTGGGTTCTGCATCCCTGGGCTAGTGTTCCTATGTTCTGTAAGAAAGCAGGCTAATGTATGGGACCCAACTAGGCCCTCTGCATGTGGATGACAGTGTGTAGTCGGGTCTCTTTGTGGAAACCCTGGAAGTGCGACCAGGATCTATCCCTGGTGCATGAGTTTGCTCAGCCTTGATGCAGGGAAGAGGGGCTTAGTCTAGCCTCAATTTAATGTGCCAGGCTTTGTTGACTTCCCAAGTGAGGCCTTACCATTTCTGAGGAGTGTGGAGGAGCAGGAGAAAGGGAGGTAGTGGAAACTGTAGTTCACATGTAAAGTGAAGAAATAATAATAATAATAATAGAACTGAGTAAACTATTGGGAGTGAATCAGTAATTAGTATCCTTCTTTGGCTTCCACCTTAGTCCCTGCCTCAACGTTCCTGCCCTATTTGAGTTTCTGTCCCAAATTTCTTTCATGATGACCTGTGATGTGAAAGCCTCAGCTGAATAAACCCTTTCCTTCTCAGGTTTCTTTGGTCATGCTGTTTCATCACAACAATACTAATTGCAACTAAGACAAGGGAAATATTTTTCTTGATTGACATAGAATCACACAAACATTACACGAAGAAACATGGATGTAGATCAAGCAAATTAGCTGAGTAATTACAGAAGGTTGATGTTTTAATAAACAAAATCATAAAATTATCCACCACCATACTTGAAATATTTTATTTGATTATTTTATTTTTGTCAAAGTTTTTGGATACCGTTTATAAAATAAATGTTTATAAAGCTTTAAGTGTAAAAAATATTTTTATGTTGTTTAGGTAAAAGACAGTAATTAAATTTGTTAGCCATGTACAGAAACATACCGATGCAAGCAAATATATTACAATGAAAATAATAAAATTCTTATTCAAACTCCAATAGTGGTGTTATTTACTAAACAGCAATATCTAGAAAGATGTGGTAAGTCATTAACCATCATTTTTGGAATTGAAGATTATCTGCATTTGTACATTTTAATTCTTAGCAATACAACATTGTTTTCTGTATTTATGAAAGAAAGTCTGTGTGTGTGTGTTTGTGTGAATGGGTGTGGTAAAAGGGTTCCATAAATATCACTGTATATGCTGTGGAGGCTAGAGGTGAAGAGTAGATGTCTTCCCACTGTAGTTTACAAATTTTATTATTATGATCATTGTTATTATTATTATTATATTATTTAAATCCAGGAAGTATAGGTTTGGTATCGCACAAATGCTTCCGCTTACATTCAGCTTCCTCAACTTCTAGTCTCCAAATTTGTAGTTCACAGCCTTCAAAATGAAGTCACTGTCATCGTGCTATTCTCAGTCATTAATGGTTGGAACTGTAGAGTACACGTGGCAGCATAGGTTTAGCATGCATTTCATAAATCAGAAGAATATTTTCAGAATTTGAAGAAAGGGGTTGGTACATGCTTCATTTATATTGAATGTGCAGAATGCATCTCTCCACTCGTTCTCTGTTAGTGCCTCTTGTTGTATAATTCGTATTGTAATCCCACAACTAGCCATGCCTTGAGATCTTAACTCCTATGACTTAGATGCTCAGATGGCATGGCACAAAACTTTATACCCTTGAAAAAACTCATTTTCAAAAATGTCTTCTATTATTTTCTGTTTTGTTATCTGTTTTATTCACTACTTATTGCCATGGGTAATAGTAATTAGCATTGTTGACATAATAATATACTTGCAAATTTCTTTCCCACTATAGAATTTTCTTGCCAACTCTTTCTTTTGTATTAACTGTTTTCTATTTCCAAATGAGTCTTCTGCATTTCTTTAGTTTATGGCAGAACCAACTGTTTGTGCATAGAAACTTAATTGTTTTAGGGAGTTATTTCACATATTGTCACATTATCTCAGTTATATTTGTACTCTTATTTTACCATTCATTTTTAAATTGACTAATTTTTCAGTGCTCAAATACTGGAATTTTAAATTATAACAGGTCTCTATAATTAGGTATTTAGCTTCATGGTATATTTAAATGTCTGGAAGCTGGTATTGTCCTGAAAAAATATGCCAAAACAAGCAAACCAAAACACATAAAACAAAACCAAAAATAGCACAAAGTTTGAAGAAGATGCTTCACAAAAGAGTTTCACGTGTAAGAACTTCTCAGGACCATATAGTTCCCATTCATTTCTGATGTCAGTGTTTTTCTCTTTGACTAATTGAAACAGCTTCAATTAGTACTCAATATCTTGCATTCATCACCTAATATTTTCATATTGCTATTGTTCAAGGAAATATTTAGTATAAGCAGAGTGTTTCTAGTAATTGATGACTAGGCTGTAATGTTCATTATAATTCATTTGATCTTACAATTATAAAACTGAGCAAATGCAAAGCAAAATAATAACTTTAAGATCAGAATACAATAATTATAAAAATTCAAAATTTCAAAAATGGTTAAGAAAATGATCATGCAAATTTATTTTTATTCAAAACACAGACTTTAGGGAAGATTAAAAAAATAAAACAGCTCTAAAACAACCAAAGTAACCAATAATAAACTCCTAGAATAGGGCTGGCAAGATGGCTCAAAGAAGAAAATCACATGTATCTCTCTGACAGAAGACCTGATTTGGTGTCCAGCACATCTGTGCTCACCTGTTACTCCTTCAGGGAAGATAATTCTCTCTTCTATACCCCAAGGTCATCTGCACTTTGGTGAACAAACCCCTCCACATACATACAAGCACACACTCATATACACATGCAAACTCACACAAACAGATAAGTTGAACCCTCCTTGAAGTGTTTCTAAATATAGATTCATGTAATTAAATCTAGTGTATATATTAATTTAAAATCAGTAATAATGAGTTGACTGTTTTCACAGTACCATTTAATATCTCAGAGTCAATGAATGGGAGAGCACTCTGGGCCTTATTTGAGAACAAAGTAAAATAATGGACAACCAGTAATCTGTGAATAAGAAGACATGGCCTACAATATTATATGTTCATCAGTTTCTTGTATTTGTAGAACAGGATAACATAGTACTGACTAGTCAATTTAGAAAAACAAGACTGCCCAAGAGGAAAAAAATTGTTTCCCAAGGTTTTTGGTACCCACCAATTAAAAAAAAATTATTACCAGAGGAAGTTTGAGGAGAAAAACAGGCAAACAAATAATTACTTAAATAAGGATTGCATTGGTTGTTGTATATGTGTTTTCTAAATGAAGCAGTAGAGACACAATAATTCATTATGGTCTTAGGTTTGATTGCACCGTAATTATGAATATTTTATTATTTAATATAAATTGATAGCCATGCATAGTAACAGAAACAGAAGTCATGTTATAAGCCTAGTAGATTGATTGGCTGTTTTAAGGTTGCAAGTTGAATTGTGCAATCGCTAGTATAGGAAGAACAGTTAAATCCCCAGCTTCTCAAGGAAAACTAAACACATAACATTTATCTTGCAAAACCTTTTGTTGATATGTGACAGAGAATTTAAGCTGCTCATTAGTCTTTCATTAAGGCAATCCAATTCTCTTGCTATGGGGTAGACAAAAAGATGCAGAAGTTAAAAAGACATTATTTTTCTAGCACTAATAGAGAAACACTTGATACATAATGCAGTTAACGTGCTATGATTTACACAAATTACCCCTGGGTTTGTTCCCAGCTGACATTTCTTGGCGTCTCATGGAAACCACGATTGGAACATCTGTGCTGTTTCCGAACAAAGCACTTCCTAGAAGTTGTTCTGTAGCAATACCATATGGAGGGAATGTTTTCATGATTCCTTCATTCATTAGACGGTACATGAAAAGAGTTGTATAATTACCAAGAAAAAAAGTCCAAGATGAAATAGTCCTTTGAAACATTCATTTCTTTTAGCTAATATAAACACAATGCATTATACATTTGCTTCTCTAGACTTTGATTCTAACAATTACTAAGTCTTCAGAAAGAATAAGAAAGTATAAAGATGGAAAACAACAATGATAATAATAATTGCTTACAATTAGACAGAATGTAAAAGGAGTCAAAGCCTGTGCCAAAATTTCACGGGATAATAATTCACATGCCCTGTGATTCTTCTTGTGGCATAACAGCCAATTATTTGATATGTTTATTACATAATACAATGTCCCTAAGTAATTCAAAGGGATTAGTATATTTACTGTTTGCCATTAATGGTATGGTGAACATTATGACATAGGAATTGGTTACATAATCTTACTCTCCAGATTTACCTTAATGTGTGTGTGCACATGCTTAACTAAGCCCATCTTTCCTAATATGCCCCCCAAAAGTCCCTCTTTAATAATGTAAACAATAAATGTGTAGAGTGAATACATGTTTATATGAGTATGTATATATATGAGTGTGGTTCTCTCATCTCTCTCTCTCTCTCTCTCTCTCTCTCTCTCTCTCTCTCGTGTGTGTGTGTGTGTGTGTGTGTGTGTGTGTGTGTGTGAGTCTATTTGGTGACATGAAGCCAACATTTTCCATCACCCTCCAGCTTACTCATTTGCACAAGTTTTCTTGTTGAATCCCAAGGTCATCCATACAGCTACTGTAACTAGCCAGTTTCTATAGAGAGCTTTCTCTACCCCAGAGTTCTTGACTTAGAGGTAAGATGCCATATCACCCATCATTTATTTTTATCCTGAAGATATAAACTCTGGTCCTAATAAAGCAAGAAATTTAATCACTGAGTCATTGCCTAAGCCCTATATCTTATGCCTTTAATGATAATTTAAATATTGGAAATGCCTCAGTGAGTATTGGGTATTCCTTTTAAGTTAAAAATTCAGCTTATAATACAGGATAGAAAGATAGTTTTAATACATTAAGATGATTAGGAGAATTTACTAATCTTTCAGAGAACCTGCATAAAGTTTGCAGCACCCGTAATGAGGAGCTCACAACCTCTGGTAGCTCTAGTGCTAGAGGGCCTAGTAGCCCACATCTAGCCTTCATGTATATCTGCACACAAGTGGCATACACTCACATAGATAAACAAATACACTTATGTACATTTTAAAAATTGCAAATGAAGTGTAATTATGCTGTTATTCCATAATGCAAATTTTTACATATTGATAAACTTAGTGAAATTGTCTAGTTTGTAGTTATTCTGACAGAAAAAAAAAGTAACAAGGTGTCCTGAAATTCTCCAGTCTTATGAACTATGAAGGAGGACTCACAGGGAGCATAAAGCCTTTAGGCTTTGTCATCAGGAGAAAACTGACTTCTGCTTTCACTTCTGGTCTGGGACTCTGAGGTGATTTGAGAGAGCAATGATACCCTCTGAGATTCTGCCTATGTAAATTCAGAATAACTCTTACGGAAGAGTGAACAGCTCATTGTGAGAACATTGATTTGAAGTCGTTAATCTAAATGACAAGATTTAGGTTACTGTCATGGCTGGTGTCACCATTGTTATTGTTATTTTTATTTGGCTTTGATGAGCCTACAAAGAAGTAGAAGTAAAGCCAGTTGCTATACTTTGTGTCTGTTATTGTGACTAAAAGAGACTTGTGGCAGAAGGATTTTTATCTCCTCTTATACTTTACAGTCCACCATCATGGGAAGATACAGCAGCAACTCACCGAAAGAACATTGTACTAGTTAAGTTTACTACTGCTGTGATGAAACACCATGACCAAAGCAACTTGGGGAGGAAAGTGTTTATTTAACTCACAGTTCCATATAACAGTTCAATATCAAATGTGGGGAGGGCAGGAATTGACACAGGACAGGAACCTACAGACAGGAACTAATGCAGAGGCCATGGAAGGGTGCTACTTACTGGCTTGCTTCCCTTGCTTTCCTCGGCCTGTTTTTCTCGTAGAATCCAGGAACACAAGCCCAGGCATGGCACCACTCATCATGTGCTGGATCTTTCCCAATTGAAATATCATGCATTTTGGTTGGTAAATTTCAGTTTGTGTGTGTGTGTGTGTGTGTGTGTGTGAGAGAGAGAGAGAGAGAGGCAAAGACAGAGAGATGCATAAATAGAAAGGGGTGGTCTTGACTTTTCATACTGTTTGTGTCCTTGTGTTGAGACCTTAGTATGTAGACTTTCTTTTACCAGTTATGGTTCTGAAGTGAGATTTTAAGTTGTCTCTATTGAATGGAAGAATTTTTTGTTTTGTTTTGTTGTTTCACAGCCTGTTAGAATTCAGATCAGGAATGGGAAGATGATATATTAGTATGATTAATGTTGATTTTGGATAGGAGAAATTGGGGATAATTCCAATTCAGTGGTAAGTAAGAAACTATGTAAATGGATAGATCTCTTTGGACTAGTGTGAAAGCTGTACTACCCCAGCTATACATGGAGTGCAAAGATGACATGGATAGATCAATGTGTTTGACTATTACCAGACTAAGCTGTGAGACTGAGTTTGTTATGTTATGGTCAGACAAGGGTCCAGGGAATCACAAGGCTGGTCATCTCATGCTCACCACAAACTAGGCATGGAATTTGGATATAGTGTAGGTGTACTAGGTCCAGTCGTCTCCCAGTGGTCTCCCATGACTTGATCATCTTACAGAATATAGTACCTGGGTTATGACTGAAAACAGGATATAGTTTGAGTGAGCTTGGGACCAGGGGACCAAATAGACTTGGTTAGTACACAGGCTATGTAATAGTGGATAAAGCCTAGAAGTTCAAAATGAAAGAGGCAGGCTAGCATCTGTGGAACTCATCATAATGGTAGGTAAATTCATCAGGCTGAGCAATTACAGACAAGTCTGGAGACTGTGAACAGAGCAAGTGGGACACAGCAGATTGGACCAGCTCACAAGATGTACAACTTAGCCTATGGAAGGAAATTGGATTCAGTGTTTTGGGATCCTCTGGATTTAGTGGTTGAAATGACACACAGGATGTAAGACCAGAAATGTAACAGGGCCAGGTGTAGAAATTGGGAAAGTGTAAATGGGATGTGCCAGAGTGGTATGTGCACAGGATGTGTGTTTAGGGACTGGGGAAGGATAAGGTTGGGTAGAATCAGGTAGATCACCCTTCAAGATTTTTTAAGGACAAGGCTAGTAGTGATATCCTTCAAATTATGTGGATTCATTACCTTGTTGTTACAATTTGTCTTGAGATTTTAAGTAATTTGATATGTACTAATCGTATCTGCATGTTCACCTGTTATTACTTTTATTATTTTTTTTAACCAGCTGACAGGTCTTTTCAATTGCATGCAGCAACTTGAATTACTTCTGTCATAAAATTACCACAGAAAAATGTTGTCTTAGTTGGATTTTTATTACTGTAAAGGGACACCATAACTCCAGAAATTCTTATAAAGGATAATATTTAATTGAGGATAACTCACAACTGAGAGTTTCAATCCATTATCATCATGGCAGGAAATTTGCTACAGTAGAAGGAAACTGTCACGTTGGGCCTCTTTGAGCATGTGAGACCTGAAAGTCCACCCCCACAGTGACAATTTCCGATTAGTGCCACTTTCTATGGTCTAGCATTCAAAAGCATGAGTCTCTGGGGGTCATTCTTATTCAAACCACCACAAATATGTAGTCCTGGAATTGAGGACCTTATATCTGTCTCCTCATATACAAAGCCAAGGTTCTTTTTGTAGCTGTTTATGTGAATTTGTATAGATTCTTTCATATTAAAATATAAGAGGTGTGATTTAGTACAACTAAAAATAGTGACACATCTTTGAGGTGAATTTTGTTTGCTATTTTTCTGAAAGTGCATTGAATACTGCTTCATTTTAAATGACCTGTTTTTCATAGCATCGCATACATAGTTCAAGCCTACACACTGAGGCAAGCTAGGTAAAAATCAAATGTTGCCATTTGTTATGATGTAAAAGAAAACATAACATTAATATGATTGCACATGGTCCATACACCTTTTTTAAAAGATAATTCCAGTATTGAGTTTAATCTTTTCATCTGACTCTGTTGCCGAATGCTTAGCTATTAAAATAGACATTTAAGATTTAAATTGGAAAGACATGCGCATGAACCCCTACCCCTGTTTGAGACAAGCTTTTCTTGGATTACAGAAACAAGGCAACTCATGCCAGAGTTATTCATTTTGAAATTTATTAATTAATCAATTAATTACTATGCTTAATTGTTTGAACTATATGTGAGATTGCGTTTCACTTAAGTTCAGGGCCCAAGGAAGTCAGAAGGGGGTGTTGCGTACCAGGAGTTAGAGCTGTTAAATCTCCTCTGCCTCCAGGTGCCCTGCATGCTGTGACTCAAACCTGGTCCCCTGGAATATCAGTCAATGCTCTTACGTCCCAAAATATCTCTCATGTCCCTGGAGTTATTTCTTTAAAAGAATATTTTTATACATATGTGTGCCTATGTGAGTTTTTTGTACCACATCCATGTGCGTGCCCCTGAAGGCCAGAGTATGTGATTTTCTCTGGGACTTGAATTAAAATCCCTTGTGAAATGCTTGACATCAGAGCTAGGCACTAAGCCAAGGACGTCTTCAAGAACAGTACGCGTTCTTAACACTGTAGCTCTCTCTTTGGTACCCAGAGGTATTCCTGATAGACTTCCCCCTTTTTAACTTAAAACATAAGGCACATGAGGACATCATTTCTATGCTTAAACTTTCCATCGAATCTACATAATCATAAGGTAAAAAGAAATCCCAAGGTCACACCAGCTCTCTTTATATGTTCCTACTTTCTTCCAGCCTTATGTCTCAAGTTTATTATGAGCATTCTGTTCTGAGGAAAATCAATTATTTGCCATTGTGAACACAATTTCACAGTATTTCTTTGCTGTTCATCTGTTCTCGTGTCTGCTCTAAAAGATCTCATCATTTATATTTAGGCCACTTCTAGCTTTTTTGGAGCTGCTGACTCCAGTGGATTCCACACGTGATAGTATTGCTCTCTGTAATGTCGATTGCTCCTTATACCTTTTACAAGGGAATGTATCTGTGCCTTCCATTGCAAGTATGAGTATAAGATCTCCTAGATAGAAGACTGTATGGTATTTTTCTTTATACCCCCCACACAGAAAGCACTGCAAGAAAATCAATATTTACTGAAGAAAAGAATAAAAAAGGAAAAGGGTGAAAAAATAAGGTCATTTGGGAAATATTTGATCTGTTCTAGGTTAAGAAGGCAGAACCTAAATTGGCTATTGCCTAATGTAACATATGAAACATAAATATTTTAAAATCAGTATGATAGTCATTCTTTTGATCCATCTGTAAAGTTCTGATTTTAGAATAATAAGTAAATAATTTGGCATTGAGTAATTTATAAATCTCAGAACCTTTCAATGAAAATGAGGCATTAAATTAGTGATAAGTATTGTATAATAGTCAGTGTTCTCTTTTTCTTTTAGAGAGAAACCTATAGATTCCTGAGGTTGAAACCAACAGACCACCGATAGAGTGACACGGAAGTGGAAATTTTGCTTACCATTGCCATCGTTTATCATTCAAACAATCAAATTCATGAATTTTATGGGCTCAGTATAAATAGTAACTGACTCATCAAAGTAATACATGACATAAATCTAAAAAAAAACAATTAATATGTGAGAAATATAACTGAAGGGCAAATGGGATAATCTGTGATTCCATGCAACTCCTTCTGTCTTGATGAGAAGATTAAACACTATTAAAATCAGGCTGGTAAGTGCTGAATAAAAGCAAAGGACACAAAAAAACATTTGGAGGCTTTATTAGGAAATAACTGAACAAACTTATAAATACTTTTGGTACATATCTTGTGATACATATATATATATATATATATATATATATATATATATATATATATATATTATGTTATATATCCACAATACAACCATGACAAGCAAGATATTGAATTTAACAATCTATAGCAATTGGCCTCTAATCATGATAACTATACCCATCTGTTTTATAGGAACACATAAACTAAATTTCTTACAGCTGAAAGAAGTCTCTCTGCTAGTAACAAAAATATAAATCTAAACCACACACACACATTGTTTATTACCAAACTTTTATTAAGTTATTAGAATACTGCTGGTTAACTTCCACTTTTGTACATAAATTAATTCCATTTGTCTTATTTTCTCTGACTCTGTACCAGTAACATAATTCTTTGGTTCTCCTTAGTTATTGGCTTTCAGGATATATGTTTATAGCAAGTGAATCATTTCTACTTTCAGTTGATTGGGTTCATCGACATCAGAATATGTGTGGACAAATAAAAGAAAAACAATCTATAAATCCGAGGACAACTCCAACATGACCTCTGTTGATATCATTATAAATTGTTTTTCTTAGTTACAGATTTCCTATTTTTATAATCATTCATTTATGGCCCTATATTGAGCCTATTAATATTTTAATGCTATAAAGATTTCTCTACTTTACATATGCCAGCATAAAATCAAAGAAAATATTTCTTTTTCTCATGGGGAAATGCTATAATCTTTATTTTTTTACTAAACTTGTTTTGTAAAATGTTACATTTTTTTGAGTCTGAGATGAGCAAAGTGCATCTTTTTCCAAGCGAGACATTTTTAAAATTGTAATGGATTAATACACCAATGAGCCTTCAAAGTGAAGTTTTTTTAGCCACTATTACAATCAAAATTACAAAAATGACAACATCTTTATGGATTAATGCATGTATATCATCATAGTGGAGTGGATTGTGAGAAAGGTGGAACTATTTGGGTAAATTAAGTGGTAAGTGGATGATACTTGAAGGCTGCATCTTATTCTTTGTCCCTTCCTAACTGTATAGTTAACTTTGTAATTTTACAACTTATAAATGCATTGCACATAGTTCTTTAGTTTTATCATCAGGTGAGCTGGCTTCCATATTATATGTTCTAGATATTCTAACTAAGACAGGCTAGAGAATTCTTTTGCAAAGCTTTAGTAAACATACTTCCATCTATTCAGATCAAATCTCTGACACTGGAGTTGCTGGCATGAAAAGAAAGATTTGTTTGGTAATGAAAATGCTTGATTTTTTTGTGACCATAATACCAATCTTTTCTCAAAATATATTTTGTAAAAAATAAGTATGCGTGAGTTACTCTTTCTTTTTCTTCATGATTAAAGTGTTGGTATTTTTTCTTCAGACATTATTCACATCCTTTCAATTGCTTTCAGCATTTGAGACATTTGTTGTTCAACATTATCTTACATATTCTCACTCCACTGGAATTTTTTTTAAATATTTTTAGTTGAATAAATAGTATGGTGTCTTAAAGGGCTACAAACCAATAAACAACATACGTGACCAATCTCTATTGAAATCTTCGTTTTGTGTAATTTTAAGTATTTTAAGTGTGTGTTAGTTTCTCTCTGTCTGTCTCTCTATCTCTATCTGTTTCTCTCTCTCTTTCTCTTTCTCTCTCTCTCTCTCTCTCTCTCTCTCTCTCTCTCTCTCTCTGTGTGTGTGTGTGTGTGTGTGTTTACCCAATGAGTGCAGAAGAGAGCTTCAAATCCCCTGGAACAGGAGTTACAAGGGGTTTTTACTTAACTGGAATGGATGCTGAGACTCAAATTCAGGTTTTCCGTAAGAACAGTAAGTGCTCTTAACCACTGAATCATTTGTTTCCTCAGGTAGAATCATTCTAATCTGTAGCGGAGTTACTATTACACAAATAATTTGGCACCAAGAATTGAATGATTTCAAAGGGTTTTAGTATTTTTCCAGAAATTATCTTCAATAAATTTTGATCTTTGAGCCAAAGCTTTGCACTTCTATTGCTCATATCAGAAATCTAGATTGATTTATCTGCCTTCCTTCAGTGGACATTGTGGCAGTCTCTGGAAGATCACGATTATTTCCTATTTCAGTCCATCTGTTGTCTGCCCTTACCTGCTATAGTCATAGTTGTGCATTTGGTTAAAGCCAGGAATGCCCCTGAGTTCCTTCTTTCAGCTTTCATTGATTATTCAATTATTATTATTATTGTTATTATGTTGTTGTTGATGATGATGATGATGATGGCTGTTATTATTATTGAAATAGTCTTTCACGCTGTATGAATATATGTCACTATAATTGATTTAATGGAGAAGGTGTCTGGTTAATAACTAGACAAGATAAGGTTGGGCAGAAGAGCCAAACTGAGAATGCTGGGAAGAAGAAGGGATAAGTGGAGGGGAGTTAGCAGCAGAAACAGAGGAAGCAGGATTAGTAGAAAATGAGATAACAAGCCATGGGACATGTTTTAGTGTGTAGATAAGAAATATGGGATAATTTAAAATGTAAGAATTAGATAATAACAAACCCAAGCTATTCGTCAAGCATTTATAATTAATATTAAATCTTCATGTTAATTATTTGGGAACAGGTTGGCAGGAAAGAGAGGTATGCATACAATTTTATTATTATTATTAATTTATTTATTTCCATGAGCTCAGCTAACACTTTTTGCTTGGTTTGGTTGTTGGTGTTAGAAACAACAAAAATCACATGACTGTTTTAAGTTTATTAAGAAATGAAGGGACCAGAAGGTGTTAAAGCAGAGATTTAAATGATTCAATCCTACTCTCCTGAGACAAATCAAGTGAAGAAAAGATGAAAGAAACCTGCTTTATTTAATATCTCTAAACACCTTTTATGTGCTTAAGGATCGTTTGCTTATGAAAACAAGTGAAAGTGTTTTTGTTAATGATTTGCATTGAGCTATCAATCAATAAGAAAAATTTAATAGAAGAGATTTAAGTAATTATCTAATGTGCTAAAAAAAGAAATAAAATAGGAGACAGTATTTGGCTTGCTTTTCCAAAATACCTATTTGACTTTTGTAATTAGAGATACTTAATCTCTGTCTGCCAATTACCTCCCACCTCTGCAGAAAAGAGGAGTAACTGAACAGAACAAAAATAGCTCTCAAGACTATTTATCTGAAGATAAGAATTGTGAGTAGCAATGAGTAATTTCAATAAAATAAGTTATTATATTTTGAAAAATATTCTTCCTTCAATTTAAAGTACAGATTCATGTACTGTTATATGCTTTCCATTTAGCCTTTTCATTCATCCTTATATTTGTTAAGTTAACCAATACCATCTCTACTATACCCTCCTGTCTTTTCCACTCCAGTAGTCTACTTACTTTCATATTTTATAACATAGCTAATCCTTAAATTTATCCATGTTATCCTGTGAAGACATGAATCTTCATGCTGCCTATCAAGTTGTAGATGAGATACCAAAGAACTAGAACTTTAAAATGGTAGTTAATTTATTAAACCACAGATTTTGAAAAATCAGAATTTTATGTCCAAATTTCTAACCAATAAGCAGAAAGATACAACATTTGCAAATGGAGTGTTATTCACCAGTTACAAAAACTGACACCATAAAGTTTACAAGTAAATGGACAGAACTAGGGAAAATTATCCTGATTGAGGAAACCCAGTATGCCTTTCGTTATATTCAGATATTAGCTGTTAACTCAGTGACAACCAAACTACAATCTGTAGAAACACAGAGGTCGAGAAAAGAGTAAGGTACTTGTGTACAGGGAAAGGGAGACCAGTCTAGGAAAGGGAAATAGAACAGATACTTATGGATATACAGTTCGAGGACTGTAATAGAGGATCAAGTGGAGGGACAAGGCAATATGAGGAAAGACAGCTAAAATTAAAGACCATTTGAGTGGTATTGTGAAAAACTAGTATATAAGAAGCTTTCTAAAATAAATACACATATAAAAGGGATATAAATGAAATAAATAAATAATAATGTGTGAAATAGAGCCCCAACTGTCCATCTCTTGTCACCAATGTAGAAGTTGAGCTGATGCCTATATAGACTTGTCACTCCTTTGAGTTAGTGTTCTTAGAATAGGAAGGCCCTATGCATGCTAACAAAGGAGAGATTTAAACACCAAACCAAGTACAAACCCTTTTATTTATAATTGTGTCTGCATGTAAGAAACGGTAATTCAATGATAGCACAAATCTTGTGAGGGTAATCAACTTATATTTGGTTTAACATAAGACACACTCCATGAAATAGAATCCATAACCAACACTGTTTGGGTGACCAGGAACCTGAAGCTAGATAGCCCAGAGACCCGGGGTAAAATCAAATTCTATTGTTAAAAAAATAACTTTTAACGACATTCTGTTATACTCTTAGGTCATTATATTTCCCAGCCATCCTCAGAGAAGCTTCCTCCTGCAGCAGATGGGAAGAAATGAAGGTCAATGCACATGTGAATTCTCAGAGACTGAAGCAACATATGCAGGGCCTTTGAGGGTCTGTACCAGTGAGAAAGTATGGACACATGCTCCCATCCCTAACCCAGAAGCAATTTTCAAATGTTACTACTTGCAAATTAAATTGAGTTTCCTCCAAGGGAGTCTTTCTGAGCAAACAAACTACTTTTAATGGTAGGCTGCATGCCCAGTGTTAGATGATCAGCAGAAAATGAACTCGAAGGCATCTGGAGGTTTCTTGTTTTATAATGTTGTGTTAGGAGTTCTATTTTTATATATTTAATTTTATATTATGTTTCTTTATTTTTATTACACACAAATGCACACATACATACACACACTCATATATATACATATGTATGTATATATATATATATACATATATATATTCTTTTTGTCCTGAATATCCTTTGACTATACATTATGGCTTCTGGTTTAGTAGGGTTTCTGTTTTGTTTTGTTTTAGGTTTGCTTTTTTCTTTAGTGCTATCCCTCCATTTCTGAACAAGTGGGCATGTGTTTCTTCTCTACTCTGTTGGACTCTTTTCCTTTTCTTTGTTCATTTTGTCCTAATCTGATGTTTTAGTTTTGTTTTATCTTGTAATATTTTTATTTTATTATACTTTGATTTATTATTGTCCCTCTGAACCTTGTTTGTTTTCTATTAGTAGACAGAAATGAAATGGATAGTAATGGGAGAGAAAGGAGGAGAATTGGGGTTAGAGAGAAGGGAAAGTGTAACTAGGATCTATTATGTGAGAAAAAACTTATTTTCAATATAAAGAAAAAAATCATTGATAAAAATGGGAAGGCGAACTCTGCCTCACACAGTCTATTGTTTGGCAAATATCAATTAATAATAGTTGATTTTCCTTAAGGGGATGGAGTCAAGGAGAAGGAAGGCAGATAGATGAAATATGAGGAGAATTTGATGTGACCAGCTTATTTGAATACGGAAAGTCCATAATGTCCAAAGCTCCGAGTTACACTGTAAAATCCTTTCTAAACCGAATATCATTGAAACCTATTAGAAACAAGAAATTTTTAAATTTATGAATAATTAGACTTTTGTTACAAAAAAACATGGTAACCTGAGGATAAGGTAATATTTTACCTATCTTGTAACCAATTATGCTTCATGTAACACATATATTACATGATCTATCCAGATATATTTTTGAAATGATTTCTATATTCATTTTAGGAAAAACAATATTACATATTATTTTCATTATTCCAATATTTGAAAACATGAGTGTAAATTTCCGGATCACTTGTTTCCATGAGACAGAGGATATTGACAACTGTTCCTAACGCAGTTTCTATTAAACCAGGGCAACAGTACACAGCTTTCTCCTAGCACTTCAGTTATTACACTTGAGCTTTAAAGTTCAAAACACAGCTATTTTTGCATCCAATTTCAATATGTACTAAGCGATATAATAAAATAGCATGGAACAATTAAATTTAAAAATGAAAAAGTTTCTGGAGGCATCAAGGAAATATGAAGTTCTAGAAACAACATGAAAATATCCCTGCTAAAATTGCAAATAACAGCGAGCAATGAGTCTCAATAACTTCTACACTTCTAAAAGGAAGCAAAAGGAAGCAGGAAGATGTTCTCAAGAAACTCATTTAAAAAACCAATGTTTTAAAAGCTCATCAAAATAACTATTAACATTTCATATTGAACATATCTAAATAAATATTATCTCCAATCTGATATTGTATTGTACAGAATAGACAACTTATGGGAAATAATCAGATAAAACAATTATGTAATGAAATTTGCCTTTAATGAAAATACTTCTAGTGTTTCATGGAATTAATGCAATTATTTTTAGTAATATTTTCATTATTTTTTGAAATTTTTTAACACATTGTATCTTGATTATGCAACTACTGTGTCTACCCTCTCTACTCTCACCTCTATATCCACCCAGCTTCCAAGTTTTTTCTCTTTATTAATTTATTTATTTTTTATTATAGGATCCAAATTGTATTACTCAACCGACTTTTGGGAGTGAGACTTGCCTGAAAAAGTGGTTAACCATTAAAGTAAACTGACTTTTCTTCTTTTAATAGCCATCAAGGTCCAGTAGCTCTTTATCCAGGGGTAGGGTTTTATACATGTGATCATTGCTGGAGTATACTATTGAAATTAAGAACTATCCACAGATTTCATAATATGGAGTCAGTATTCTATCCCACTGAATTTTCTCAAATAACATATTTTAAAATTCCAGATTATGTTACTGTTTCATTTATATTTATCCTTCAGAGCGCATACTAGTAGACATTGAAATGTTCAAAGTTTTCTCTTTCTATAATATGACAGATACTCAATATTTAATTTTATATAGCTACTGCACATGAATCAGGTCCATGTATATTCAGTCATAGTCTATTTAAATAATGCTATAAAAAGCTGTGACATGGAACTTAAGGGTTTCATGGGCTAGAGAAGGCCAATTAACTGAAGGCTGTCATTTATTTCCAAGAGAGAATCACAGTAGGGAGCTATAACACAAAGGAAGCGCTCATTACTGTGTAACTTCACAGGCAATCAGAGAGAAAGAGGCTATAGCTCCTGGTGTAAAGTACTGACTCTTCACAATCCGTGCAGGATGTACAGAAGGAGGCTGAATTTGAAGGTTGGTATCTAAGTTGTGATGGTATATACATGTGTCCATACTGACTATATCAGTGATTTTTAGAACATCACTTACTCTTTCCCTTTACACTCAAAACTACTGAGCTTTATCTTTTACAATAATACTTATCTCATTTTCATGGGTACATTCATATATATGTGACGTTATGTGCATTTGTGAGTGCAGGTGCCCATAGATTCTAGAGGACAGTGACCTGTACCTGGAGCCAGATTTGCAGATAGTTGTGAGCTGCCCCACCTGGATACTTGACACAAGGCATAGGTTCTCTGCAAGAACACTATGTGTCCTTAACCACTGAGAAACTTCTGAAGTAACATTGAGTTTATATTTTAATGTTGTTATATTTATAAGTATTCATCAAAATAACAATCACTAAAAATCAATGTGCAGTCTGTCAGTATGTAGCATAGATGGTGTCATCAACCCCTCCCCTTAACTGAAGAACAGCTGATAGCTTCTGTGAGTAATGAACTTTATTTAAGGGCATTATCCTTGGTGGGCTGACCATGTAATCAGTGGTTAGTCCCCCCACAGGCATATGAAGTAGGACACACAGAAAGCATAGATTCATTTTTTTAAAAAAATAATTAAAACTAGGAAAGATAATTTTTGTGGAAGGGGTACAGGGGTGAATCTGGGATGAGTTAGGCAAGTGAATACAGATGAATATGATTATAATACATTGAATATAATACTCAAAAAGTTTTAAAATATGTTTTTATCCATACCATGTTCATGTGTTGATTCAAAATATGAGTAAAAGTAAAATAAATGAAACAATTGGCAAAATATAATAATATTAAAATAGTTTAGCATTTCAGATTTAATTTTAATTCTATTTCACTTTGGTACATTTTAAATATTGATATTATATTTACGAGATGTAGCTCTGAGTTTCATTATTGCATTTTTGTAAGTTGTTTATATCCTCGTTGCCCTTCATTATCCCATCCCATTCCTCTCCACTCCTGTTCATCTTCATTTCCTTCTTCTAATTAATCTATTTCTGCTCTTGTTTCTTTTATTTTTCTCTATTGTTTGTATGTTTGTTTCTTCCTGAAGATTGTTTACCTAGGCATATACATCAAAATATTTCTCCTTTCCCAGTCAACCATTAACTATATATATCTCAGAGAAGGGTAAGGACCAATGAGTTTATTTTTTTCTACGCCAAAGTAATCTTCTGGAACTCATCCATTCCACACTGTTTCCCTCATCACCATTTCTTCCATCTCACAATCCTTTGTTTGTATCCATTTTTTTTCTTTTTTTCTTTATTAATTTATTAATTATTTATTAAAGATTTCTGCCTCCTCCCTGCCACCGCCTCCCATTTCCCTCCCCCTCCACCGGTCAAGTCCCCCTCCCTCATCAGCCCAAAGAGCAATCAGGGTTCCCTGCCCTGTGGGAAGTCCAAGGACCACCCACCTCCATCCAGGTCTAGTAAGGAGAGCATCCAAACTGCCTAGGCTCCCACAAAGCCAGTACGTGCAGTAGGATCAAAAACCCATTGCCATTGTTCTTGAGTTCTCAGTAGTCCTCATTGTCCGCTATGTTCAGCGAGTCCGGTTTTATTCCATGCTTTTTCAGACCCGGGCCAGCTGGCCTTGGTGAGTTCCCGATAGAACATCCCCATTGTCTCAGTGTGTGGGTGCACCCCTCGCGGTCCTGAGTTCCTTGCTCATGCTCTCTCTCCATCTGCTCCTGATTTGGAACTTGAGTTTTCAGTCCGGTGCTCCAATGTGGGTCTCTGTCTCGGTCTCCTTTCATTGCCTGATGAAGGTTAATATTCAGGAGGATGCCTATATGTTTTTCTTTGGGTTCACCTTCTTATTTAGCTTCTCTAGGATCACGAATTATAGGCTCAGTGTCCTTTATTTATGGCTAGAAACCAAATATGAGTGAGAACATCCCATGTTCCTCTTTTTGGGTCTGGCTTACCTCACTCAGGATAGTTTTTTCTATTTCTGTCCATTTGTATGCAAAATTCAAGAAGTCATTGTTTTTTATGAACACCTGATTTTTGATAAAGAAGCTAAAAGTATACAATGGAAAAATGAGAGCATCTTCAACAAATTGTGCTGGCAAAATCGGATGTCAATCTGTAGAAGAATGAAAATATATCCATATCTATCACCATGCACAAAACTCAAGTGCAAATGGATTAAAGACCTCAATATCGGTCCAAACACACTGAACCTGGTAGAAGAGAAAGTGGGAAGTACTCTACAGCACATGGGCACAGGAGACCACTTCCTACGTATAACCCCAGCAGCACAGACACTAAGGGCATCATTGAATAAATGGGACCTCCTGAGACTGAGAAGCTTCTATAAAGCAAAAGACACTGTCACTAAGACAAAAAGGCAACCCATTGACTGGGAGAAGATCTTCACCAACCCGGCAACTGACAAAGGTCTGATCTCCAAAATATATAAAGAACTCAAGAAACTAGACCGTAAAAGGCTAATCAACCCAATTATAAAATGGGGCACTGAGCGGAACAGAGAATTCTCAACAGAAGAAGTTCAAATGGTGCCGGGCGATGGTGGCACACGCTTTTAATCCCAGCACTTGGGAGGCAGAGGCAGGCGGATCTCTGTGAGTTCGAGACCAGCCTGGTCTACAGAGCTAGTTCCAGGACAGGCTCCAAAGCCACAGAGAAACCCTGTCTCGAAAAACCAAAAAAAAAAAAAGCTCAAATGGCCAAAGACACTTAAGATCGATCATGCTCAACTTCCTTAGCGATCAGGGAAATGCAAATCAAGACAACTTTAAGATACCATCTTACACCTGTCAGAACGGCTAAAATTGAAAACACCAATGATAGCCTTTGCTGGAGAGGTTGTGGAGAAAGGGGTACACTCATCCATTGCTGGTGGGAATGCAAACTTGTGCAACCACTTTGGAAAGCAGTGTGGCGGTTTCTCAGGAAATTCGGGATCACCCTACCCCTGGACTCAGCAATACCACTCTTGGGAATATACCCAAGAGATGCCCTATCATACAACAAAAGTATTTGCTCAACTATGTTCATAGCAGCATTGTTTGTAATAGCCAGAACCTGGAAACAACCTAGATGCCCTTCAATAGAAGAATGGATGAAGAAAGTATGGAATATATACATATTAGAGTACTACTCAGCAGTAAAAAAAAAAAATGTTTGTATCTATTTATGCATGTGTCCTTTGAATAGCATTTGAACCTTATAAAATTTTCTTCACCTATTGGCTTGATCACTGATATCCTTGTTCAGCTCATATTTGGGCAGTCATATAAGTAAGATTTTATGGTTATAACTTCGGATGTTACTGGAAGATACACTCTTGTGCCAAACTACCTGATCTTCTGGCTCTTACAGTCTTTCTGCTCCCTCTTCTCCAATGTTCCAGAATCCTTAGGTGTAAGAGTGTTTTATAAATGTATCCATTGGTGACAGGATCCATGATTCTGCATTTTGGTTGATTGTGGTTTTCTGTAATGGTCTCTAACTGTTAGACTTTCTCACAGAGATAGATATAAAAAGTAAACAAATTTTAATATGACTTTTTTCACCATATATACCCAGGAAGATTAGTGCAGATAAATTTGTCATCCTTTCTTGTAATTTATAAAATGAAATTGTGTCGATGACAGGTGAGTGACACAAGCTGATAAAGAATAGGATATGAACACTTCTCACAGCATATGGAGAGCACAAACAATGTTAAACCCACGGGTTTTCATTCTTTATCAGGACTCACATTGTCATAGATGCAGTCCAGCATGAAAAGCAATGTGTCATTTTAAAAACTGGTTATAAAGACAGTGATTATTCGTAATTTATAAATATATGATGAAATTGTTCATGAGTTGCAAATTTTGCTTTTAAATGCAGGAACATTCTTGATACTCCAATCTGAATTACCTATTTCCAAATATTTCAAAGCATTTCTAGTAATTACTTTATATTTTATTCAGGTGTCACAATTTTCAAAATAAATCCATGCTCAGAACCCAATTTTCATAAGATATCTAGACCAAGGACTATCAACTGGAGGTGACATCATTTTTTCTGAAGGAACATTCATTGCAGATTGAATGTATTTTTCAAATTAATGCAACTGAGAAAGTTGTTGAATGCACTAGGTAGTAAGTAAATGGCAGAAGTGACTTACAAAATTCCATCACGTACAGAACAACAGTTCCAGATACAACCAACATCCAAATTGCCAAGGTGGAAAAACAGGCAATAGGTCACATATTGAAATTCTTGTCTTAATAGATATTAATTATGTATGATCATATATAATATTTATAGCTTGACTTATCAATATTTAATCAATTAAGTTGAATTTGTAAGTGAATGAAATTAATGAAATATGTGCTCACTATGAAATGTTCTAAAATTTAAAATGTAGCATTCAGCTCTAATATAAGAATATCATCTACAAATGATGGTCAAAGCAAATTTTAATGATCTATGTTTTAAAATTCTCTATGGCTGGAAGAGATAGACCTTGCTCATTTTTGAGAGGATGAGAATTTTGGTTTTTATCAGCCCTGTCAGGTGGCTTAAAAAGGCTTGTAACTGTACTTCAGGAAATTTGGCATCTTCTTCTGTTTTTCCACAGGCAGCAACACACACTTAAACACACACACATACCACACATGTAACTACACACCTAAATCAAAATAAATATTTCATACATGACCTGCAAGAGGTTCATGCATCATCGAGGAGAAAGTGGAAAGAGACTGTAAATGCAGTTGACCAGGAAGACTGATAATAGATAGAGCCCTCAATATATGACAGCAAAGCTGTACCTATGAAATCCCAAAAGTAGAGCTGCCAAAATAGGACCTGAAAATTGACACCACTAGTCAGCGTACCAATTGGAAGGGTTAAATCTCTCAAGAACTTAACTCTATTTTAACACCACAAGCAATGAAAGCCTTCTGACATAGCTATAATTAGTCTTCTCTGAAGATGAGTCAATGATATATCATCCAACCCTAAGTGAGACAGCCAACCCCATGGACTTAACAACTAGAAGAGTCTTGGAACTTCCATTGATAGATAACCAGGGTTGGAGTAACTGAACCACCGTCTTTAAGCTGTTAGTATATACACATATATGTTCTGTTCATCTAAAGAACTCTCACTAATACAGGAGTGTTTTCCAATGGGCGTGTTGGAAGAGAGAAATAATGTCATTATTTTAAAAGCTGAAAAGGAATGAAAAGTATTCCAAAGAATGTGAGAATCAGAAGCTACTTCTGTATTTAACTGAAGTAACCAAAGAAGTCACATGGATAAAGATGGAAGAATACATATGCATGCATCTTTTTTGATAAGTGGAATTATTTATTTTAGCATAGAAATCGAGGTGATGTCCTATGCATGGAGAACAGAAGGACACTAATGTGGCTATGTCTCTCGGTTGCCTGTATTAGATGATATAGCAGGTGACCACAAGAAAGTTCTCAATAGCTGCCTAAGGAATTTTGCAGACACTTTTAATAATAGGCTCATCATTCTGACAGGTACCATTAGCTACAAATGGGTTCAAGGAAAATAGAATAAAATAAGCCCAAACATTACTACCCCATAGCAAAAGAGTAAAGGCTTCCTTCTTTTCTCCCCTCTTCATTCTCAACCAGGAAGGTGATGAAAGGAGCACATTCCAGGGAAAGCATAAACAAGAAAGGATTGAGTCAGCTGCAGGACACAAGAATGTTTTATTTTTTGCCATAAGTAAATTACATGCAAAGTTGTGTGAATGGTTTATCACACTGCTTACACTCTCTGCAAAGTTATTTATCTTATTAAAGTTAAAAGACCCAATTATAGAAAAACAATCATATAGTAAGTCTCTCCGTTGAATTGAAAGTGTTCAGTTAATGAATTGTGGAATCTATGGTTAAAGGAAGAGGGATGTTTAAATGAGACATACTTGCAATTTTTCAATTATTAGCAACTTTTGTTTGATGGTGACTTTAATTGTTCCCTCTAATCTCATAACTGTGGGTGTTTTGTTATTGAACACTTCAGTAATGTGCACATTCTAGATTTTTTTCAATGCTTACATTTGGCCTTTATTTTATACTTACTGGGCTAAATTTAATTTTTTACTTATTATGTTTCTATAAAATGATGAGGTTCATATAAAACTGAAGGATTCAATAGCTACTAAAATCTTAATAGAATGTTCTCTTTGGGAAATGTGGTATTTAATTGGTTATTTGAAATTAAGAAGTGTGCTTTTCTTGATGAAACATTGCATGGTCAATCCCTTGGATTCTAATGTCTTTAAATAATAACATGACTCTAAGTGAAACCAGCTATAAAATTTGAAGTTGCCCCGTGTAGAAAAACTTTCTAGTGATATTAGTAAATCTTCAGTATTTGATATCTTTTTATTTTAAATTGCAATTATGTTCCATTGTAATAAATAATTATTGAAAATCATTTGGTCATGATTCTATTTTAACCAGTATCAATATTTTCCATATACATGTTCATACTTTAGAAGACAGACACAGTGTTATAGGACAGTACAGTAAATAGAATGACAAGGGAAGGTTTAGTTTGGTAAATAAAAAGCTGAAGAAATAACTTAAGTTTAACATTGTTGGCTTTTAAGAAGAAACAGTGAATTAAAAATTTGAAAAGCTTGGCTAACGAACTCAGTCACCATGAGCAAGATAATATTAGAGAGCACTACTATAGCTACTATGAATGCAGCTTACAGGAGTGCCTCCCAATGTGCTTGCTTTGCTTTTTGTATGGGCCCTATCATGGAGGCAGAGTTTCAAAATGAGAGAGAAGCCAGTTTGCATTCTGGTGTGAAAAGTCTATTTCTTGTAACCTTTATAGAGGCGTCTTCATCTTCTTTAATGGACATCAAAAAAGGAGGCCCATTGTCATCTCAGTGATCAAAGGAACAGCTTGAGGAGACAGAGATAATTGTTGCAGGCAGTTCCCTATTTTAATCTAGCAAATCAAGTTCAGTTGTTTCTTTGGTTGGAGCTGAGACCTGAAAGCAAAATCTCCAGAATGCTAGATGGGTGCTTTGCCACCATAGCACCTCTCGGTCCATGTCTTTTTTTTTTTTTTCCTAATGAGTATCCTCACAAACAGATAATAGTCATTATCATATCCTTTGGCTTAATCTTTATTTTTGGAGTATGATGGCTATTCTTTGTTGTCAAGCAGACTACATCTGGATTAATTAAAACCCAAGTGCCATGATATTTATTTAAATAAAACCCAAGTGGGGGATATTGGTTGATTGAACTATTTGAAGTGGGAAAATACATCTTGAATCTGGATCTTTTGAGGCAGGAATACCCACTTCTAATTTAGGCCAAATCTTCTGGTGGCAGATTACATAAAGAAGATGGAAACAGGAAGCCCCTTTCACTTTGCCTGCTCACCTTAGCTTTGCTGTCAAGTTTATTCATGCACTGGCATTAGAGGATAATTCCAGCATGTACTGAAGACACGTTAAGAAATCCAGCTTTGTAAACTGAACAACTACAGGATTCTTGGACCTCTCTAGGGAGTCAACCATTGTTGGAATAGTAGGGCCATACTCTCTAAATCACTCTAATGTATCCTATACTAACATGTGTGTGTGTGTGTTTTCTACATCAGCTCTGCTTCTGTTAAGAAACATGAGTAATACACTAATACAGTGAGTAATTAGTTGCCATGAATTAAATCTATCATGATAAAATTCTTGGACTATAGTCTGATCACATGTGTATTATTCAAGGAAGGGTACGCTTAGGGAATTCTTGTTATAATCTTTATGTTTTCACTTAAATCAAGTGTTAATACTATTAATACTTCAAAAATATAGTTACTATTAGAAGTATAAGTACTGTTATTCCATTTATGTTTTATGAATAAATTATATATTATTATATATTGATATATTTAATATATATTATTTGCTATTGTGTTTTGCTACACTTTATATAATACATAAATAAAAATTGGAAAATGTTTTCTTACTTAACATATTTGCAATATATTTTACCTTAATATGACAATATTCTCCATTTTACATGACAAAGTGAGATTCATATAGTGTTTAAAAATTAATATAATAAAGTACAAGATCTACCTAAACCCACATCATATTTGGTGCTTTTATATACTACAAAATGCTTTCTAATTGCTTAAAATTTATATTTAATTGTTCATTCTTTGTATTATCCGCTAAAGCTAAAGTAATAATAGCCTCTCAGAAAAAGACCTGTTAAAATGGACTGTGACTGAAAAAACATGGGATAAAACCGGACTCTCTGAATATGGCGAACAATGAGGGCTGATGAGAAGCCAAGGACAATGGCACTGAGTTTTGACCCTACTGCACGTACTGGCTTTGTGGGAGCCTAGCCAGTTTGGATGTTCACCTTCCTAGACCTGGATGGAGAGGAGAAGACCCTGGACTTTCCACAGGGCAGGGAACCCTGACTGCTCTTCAGGAGATCTTGTCATTTTTTATTTTCCCTGTAGATTAAATCCATGTATGTCACACTTAGGGTTCTTTTTAGTATCTAGGTTCTCTGGGGTTATGATGTAGGCTGATGTTTCTTTGCTTTTTGTCTAAAAGCATCTTATGAGTAAGTACATATTATATTTGTCTTTCTGAGTCTGGGTTACCTAACTGGCTTTGTGGGGAACCTAGTTTGTTTGGATACTCTTCCTTCCTCGACCTGGATGGAGGGGGGAGGACCTTGGACTTTCCACAGGGCAGGGAACCCTGACTGCTCATCATTCTCAAGAGGGAGGGGGAATGAAGTGGGGGGGAGGGGGAGAGGGGTAGGGGAGTCAGGGGAGGGGGAGATGTGTGGGAGGAGGGGGGAGGGAAATGGGAAACGGGGAGGAGGCGGTAATTTTTCCAAAAAATAAAAAAAAATAAACAGCAAGTACAATTTTTATATTGAAACCTTTTTTTAGATCCCCATTAGAAATGAGTATTTGCACACATAAGTTCACAACTCTCTTAAAATTAGTTGTAGAATCTACTTAATCATGTTTTCCTTGTGCTTGTTCAGTTTAATATTTGTTTTAGCTAAATTCGCTTCCCATTAATACCCCTTCTTTCAAATAAATGCGTTATAACTACTGGCTCAAATTTGGACAAACTTATGTTTTTATTTTTTTTTGTTTGCTTCTTTTGTTTTTATAAGTTGATACTGTCTGTTGAATTGTTTGAACCTTAAAGGATGCAAGTGAAAGTTTGCATAAATAATCAGAATATTCTGTAGCCTCATTCTCCTGGCTATTTTCACAAAGCAGACTTTGTTTTTGTTGAAGCCAAGAAGCTATGGAGGCTAACTGTTATTTCTGCCCCCAGCAAAATCTACAGAAGGTTCATAGCCCTGAGCATGCTACTTTTTAACCCAGAGATTAAAGAATAAAAAGGCACATCCACTTCACTGCTACAAGAAATTCAATTTAAATTAATTTTCAGGACTCATGTTGGAAAGCAAGTGAAATCATTAACTCTGGAGATGAAATAAGAGAAATTCCTATGACATAGGATCTAGAAGACAGCTGTGAATAACATCAGTGAAGCAAGAACAAAACAAACTTATGAACTGTTTCAGACAGTTTTCTAGTTTATATATTAGATAAAATGTTTTCGGTTTAGTGGTCACAAAATGTTAGAAAAATAAATTAAATTTGTGGATATGAGAGTATGGAAGTCAGATAAGTGAATATTATGAATAAATAGGAACAAGGATTTATAACCCTTGGGAAAACCTTGAAAAGATCAACAATAAAACCATCAAATTTAGTTGCCAATACAATGTAAGTTAGTAAAATAAGGAATAAAACTTATAATTTAATATAACTTTTTATTTTCATTCAATTGTGAGAAAATTATATATTTTTAATATCTATTCTGAATGAAAATGTTCTTAGGTATATCAATAAGCCAATTATTTTGTAAAAGAAATAAAGTATTCGACCAATTCAGGAAGAATCACTATCTTCACTGTACCTCCCAACCCTTTTCAAACTGTACAAAGCTGAATTTATTCAGATCTCCCTACATCTTCTGTGTCATATCTTTTTTACTCTCTTGGAAAAGCATTAAGCGGGTTTATATAGTATTATATCAAAGTACTTCATGTTCACTGAAACACTTGTAAAGGCCAGTGAGTTTTTCATTTGTTGTTGTTAACATATACACGTTTGACTGCTTTTTAATTTCATTTATCTTGTTACTGTGTCCTTGCTGAATATATTTGGTTCTCAAAGATTTTTCATTTTATTTTATTTTTCCTTTTAGTGTGCTATGACTTTGTCGGTTTCTATGGAAACATTGTCATCTGTAATTTAAGGTTTGAGTGTTTCCTTTTTGATCACTATGTCTAGGGTATTTTTTAGCCTTTCTTTGTACTTGTTTACTATCTCTACTAAAATTCTAATAGTGCTTTCTAAAAGAGTAGTATGAGACAATTTTGCTCTATGTGTAATTTTAAATGAAAAGCATTTATTTTTCACTATTGAGTGCAATGACATCCAAAAGGTTTTATTGGAATTTTTAAAGCTGAGGAAGTCTCTTTTAGCTCCTAAGTAACTGAAAGATATAATCATTTTCCATAAAGAACTTGAACTGATGATAGATCTAAATCAGTTGAAGAGGCAATAGAATATTTTTTTACATTTTTTTCCTTATAGTAGATTACAATGATTGATTCTCAAATATTGTGTTAGACATGCATACCAGGAATCAATTCCTAATAAGTGATAATTTTATACATATATGTGTATGTATGTTTATGTATGTGTATGTGTATATGTATGTACATGTATATGTATGTATGTATATGTTTTTATTTATATTTTCAAGATTTTCCTGATTTATAAATGCTCTTAGGTGATGGCTGTGCTCTAGATTTAATATCATGTTTTGTGATCAGATGTGAACTAATATTTTATTCTATTTCTAAAATAAATAGCTAAGTACAAATGCATTTATCATTTTTTCTGTTTTTTTTCACTATCTCCACTTTTCTGTTTTTGACTTTTTATTCCTTTCTCCACTCCTCTCTTCTTGTTGTCTTTGAAACTAGAATTTATTTCTTACAAAGTTCTTTTTTCAAAGTTCTGTGAGTATTTGAGATGATCTCACAAGTAAGTTAAAAGTAGAATCCCCACAAAACTATGGATATAAATCAAAGGATAAAATTTCCTACATTTTCCTTTTGTATTTAATAATAGCTGTATCCATGTCAAGATTGTTAAATGTTATCAGGCTCTTTCAGAGAAAGGGAGAAAACATATGGAGACTATCTGAGAAGTGAAAACCAGTTATAAAGATATCCACTTTCCAAATAGAAAATATTTCTTTCTCTTATGACTCATGGGCTTCAGTCAGCCTGCTGTAGCTGAGAGCCATCAGGAAGTCCTGAGAGTTCAGTCTTGCTATTATAGTGTCTCCAAAAGGTGAAAGAGGTCCTGGCGTCAGTTCTCCAGGGAACACAAAATATGTGTCAGTGTGAACGTCAGGAAAGGTACTTTTCTGCTCTTGATGTATATTGACCTGCATTAACCGTTTTTAGAAGTTTAACTCAGATAAATCAAATAACTTAATAAGATTTTGCTAACCTTTGCAAATATTTTACCTGAGTACAAGAATGAGTTGGCTCAATACAAAAAATTTAAAAAAAAAAATAGTATGGCTGAGTACAATGGGATGACTGGAAGGGTAATATTTCAGGAAGAATGAAAAGGCTTTAGAGTAATAATGGTATGAATATGTATGGCGATGTTTTATTTTCAAACACAACAAAAACAAACAACAAAACAGACTTATTTTACCCTCTCATTGATGAGCACCCTTGGGCATTCACAGGTAGGAAAATGTTTACATATTTTCATTAGATTTCTGACTTCCTTCATATTTAAAGTGAAGAGAATTTTGGATCTGGGTGTATATTATAATTTGTTTATTATTTATAGTTTAGGGAACCAGATTTCTTATAACTATTCAGTCTACCTATAAACCAAAGCCCAATCCAACTCACTTTTTAATTCTTTAGTTTTCCTGAACAAAATAATACATCTGCATTTCAGTACCCACAGATCTACATGTACTATTTCTTCTTTTTACATAGTCTTGACAAAAGATTCAATAAATAAATTGAACATTAAATACACAATCTACATATTTATCCTCTGTATTTTACTACACATTAGTTTTATATGTATGCTGACATTTATGATACACATTAAATTATGATAGATTTAGTACTTAGACAAATGTAAATATAATAAGGATGCATAATTTTGGGGGGAAATATAAACAAATTTCAATTCAGCCCAAATAGGTAGGGCAAAACATCTGTAAGATGACTTGACCATGGTGTATCTTCAAAGCAATAAAAAAAGTAACTACAATGGGAAATTTTCTGAGACAGCTGAACCAAAAACATGGGAACTCATGGACTCAGGACCTACAGCTTTGGAGTATGCATGAAACCAAGCTAGACCCTCTGCATATGGGCCACAGTTGTGTAGTTGTGTCTGTTTGTGGGGTCCCCAGCAACGGGACTAGGATCTATCCCTGTTATGTAACTGGCATTTTGGAACCCATTTACTGTACTAAGATGCCTTGCTCAGCCTTGATGCAGACCAGAGGGGGCTTGGTCCTTCCTCAACTAAATGTACCAGGCTTTGTGCTTGTAGACTCTTCGTGGGAGGCCTTACCCTTTCTGAAAAAGTTGATTCGAGTGAACTGTGGTTGGTATGTAAAATGAATAAAAATATTTTTTTAAAAAGTAACTAAGACGAAATGGGTATGAAAAATTTAGCTATTGTTATGAGAGGATTTACCAAGCTATTTATTGAAAAATTGGGAAGACTTTTGGACTTCGGGCTAGGAA
Organism: Neodon shergylaensis; assembly: GCA_025134845.1. Classification (NCBI taxonomy): domain Eukaryota; kingdom Metazoa; phylum Chordata; class Mammalia; order Rodentia; family Cricetidae; genus Neodon; species Neodon shergylaensis. The sequence continues at coordinate 5,317,107 of JABTXL010021554.1, forward strand.
AGTGGTTAAACACTGTAAGCAGTGCTGAATCGGGCCATCCCAGTAGGAGCTTAGGGGAAAACAGTGCTGAGAGCGATGTGGAATACAGAGACGCCACTCTAATGGTGTCAGGGGGCAACAATAACAGCAATTGGGCTAGAGACCATTCTGGTGTTATATTGGTAAAGGCAGTGATTGGTTTTTGCCCTTGCTCTGAGAATGTGTCAGAAGTTAAAATGAAGAATTGTGGATTAATTTAATTTCCAGAGGATACTTCATATCAGTCTAATATCGACTGTGTCAAGTGGTCGTTAGTGATGACTCTTAAGCATATCTAAAATTTAAAAAATAGTAAGAAGAGTAAAACCATAAAATGTACACTTGAATCTTGGTATTGAAGCCTATTTCCTTGGCATTCCAATGTATCTTGGAGTTTATCCTCTCTCTCTTTCTGTCTCTCTGTATCTATTGCTTTCTCTTTCTTTCTCTCTCTCTCTCTCACACATCTCTCTGTCATCTCTGTTTCTCTAGAGAACCATAATACAGTACCAAAACAAAAATGCTATGCTACATTATGTTTGAATCTACTGTAGACAAAAGGATAAATATTTTGAAAAAAAAATTACTAAACAGAAACTGAAACAAAAACTAAAACTCATATATTTATTTTCAAAGCTACAAATCTGAAAATGTTTTAGTTTACGAATTGTGTTTCTGTTGATAAAACTGGAGGTTTGATGTACATATACTAATTACAGTATTTAAAGATACAAATGTGAATTCATTTGATACTGAGTTGTGAAGACTTTAGGGATTTCTGCTGTAATTTTCATTGAATAAGTCTGCGATTTAGGTAACAAATTAACACTTTTATAAACAGGAGGTGGAAGCAACATTGGTGGGGATATAGTTTGAAATCCTCAACTCCACACAGAGAAAGTTGTTAGTAAAAAAATCTTAAGATGGCCATTGATTCCTCCTGTTCATGTCAGTCTTTGCTTTTTTTATCAGCTTCTGTGAATTTGCTACTATGAGTAGATGTTACTTTTGCCCTTATCGGGCATGTACTCTATGGGGAAGGATGTAGAATTAATAATTAACATATCAATTTTATATGTCGTATGATACAACTGATGTGAATAAGTTTTTAGACAAGAAAGGCTGTGCCTGAATTCTTATTTCCATGTAGTGGTGAGCAACAATTGTTTTATATCAGTTTTTTGTTTGTTTGTTTGTTTTTGAGGCATGGTTTCGTGTATCCTAACCTGGCCTCAAAACTCAGTTTGTAGCTAAAGGTAAAGATCCCTTTGGAATTCCTCTTTCTCTCAAGTGTACCCAGTTTATACAGAGCTGGGATAGAACCCATAGCTTTGTTTACGGGTGTCCAGCAATTTATTACCTGATCTATATTCACAGAAAATTTACACTGAAAGAAGAGAAAAGTAAAGCAAAGGTAAGGAAGAAGAAAGTAAGTGTTATAACTAGAAAGTAAGCCTACAGGGAAAGGAATATTTGTAAAAATGAACAAGAAAGCTATTTATAGTTCTAAGCAGTAGAATATAGAAATAAAAGAGCTCAGTCAAATAGCCTAATCTCTACTTCATTTGAACATGATGCATCAGAAGCAGCAGAAATAATTCTTTCTGACATTGTCCTATTGTGGACTTTATTATGAATCATAAATAAAGACAAAGATCCAGAAGGCCTTTGAGATATCATTAAATACCTATAGTCTTGCTTGGTTTATTTATAAACATAGGTCATTACTCACACATGGGATTTGATGGTGGATACATTTATAACAAGAGCAAACCTTGGGAACATATATAGGATGAAGAAATAATGGAAAAAGAAATCAAAAACTCTTAAAGTTATTATTAAAATGGATAAATGGAAAGAAATTCAAATCTTAGGCTCTGCCTTTCCAAGTCATAGGTTGTGAGCAAAGGTGATTCATTAATCATAACTCTTACAAACACCATTCAATCCTGCTTTTCTGTGGTCAAGGGCCTCTCTTGAGTAGTAAAATGCTTTCTCATGTTTTAGAATGGTAAGATGTTGAAGACCAGCCTCGATAAATCTCAAATGCTTCAGGGAAGGAGGAATAGAAATATTAAGTAAAAGGAACAGTGATATGAGGGAAATAAGAGGCAGAAACACAGAACAGCATTCAGAAGGAAATTCAGTGAATGTTGAATCCTGAATCTTTTATTTGCCACATGCTTATATACTTCACTCCAAAAAGGAGAGGGGAGGCAACAGACATCATTAACATGATATAAGGAATAGACTTCAATTCTCTGATTTTTGATCTAGGTGGAGTGTATGCACCTTTACTCAATACTAATTAACCACACCCTGGGTTCAGAATCTCTTGTTTGTAACAACATCTGTTGTCAACAACTTTGAAAGAAGAAAAATAAGCTCAAATTCTCTGACCTCACAGTAGCACTAACCTGAAAATAAATTACCATTTTTGAGCTAGAGAAGCAAATGCCCATGGTAGAGGTAGAATGACAACCTTCCAATGCTATTTTGGAAAAAAAAAATATTAGATCAGATGTAGGGTGAAGCCTCTGCCAGTACATGATAATATTACAAGACAATGAAATTGAATTTCTAACAAGTCTCACCAATATGGTATCTTCTACCATGCTGCTATTGAGAAGGAAGTCTTCACAGAAGGCTGAGCAAACACTGACTGCTCCAGGAGCTTGAGTGCTCAGTCCTGAGAGTATCAAGCTACCAGACTTCTTTATGAAACAAAGAAAATGGATTAAAACCATCATTAAAGATATTTTTAATGAACCGACTTACTCAAGCTGCAGTGAAAACTTTGGCATAATTATGTCAATTATATTTTAATTATGCAATAATATTTTTCCAGTTGACTCAAAGTTGTGCATGGCTATATTCCTTCTAGTTTTTATGCATTCACATGGTTAACTTGAATGGTAAAATTATAACATACCTCTAAGGACTCTAAATACTCGTTTACAAAACATACAGATTGTTCTCTGAACTTGGACACCCACAGCTGCCTATATTAATATTATTTTCTTCAGTAATATAGAGAAAACTCTTGCTTCTTTACAGAGCCAATAACCCTACAAACTGGGTGTTATATTCTTAATTCTTTACTTTTACTTTCTAAAGTACTGTTTACAAGCTAGGCTTTACCAAAGTTAAATATGCAATCATGCCACAATCACAAATATATATATATATATTTGTAACAATTATATTTTTACATTTACATTGGTTTAGGTTAAGTTCATAAAAGCTATAGGATGAATGTGAATGGAAGCAAAACAGAGTTTTTTTGGTAAGAAACGATCACCTTTGTGAATTGGTATTTAATATCTGCATAATTTCAACGACTTCAAGACAGACTGTTCAGAAGTTGTCTTAACATCTTTCTGTGTACCCATACTTAAAAATATTTGGTTAATGGTAGAATATTCTATGAAATGTACTTTTCATACTGTAAGTAACAGAATCTGTGGCCAATTTGTGCTTAAGGTTTACTCCAGCATATCAAGAAAAGAAAGGTATTAAAATTTTGTGATGATCCAATCAAAATCACTCATGAAGAGGCTTAACCTTTACATTGTATTGGATTCTCTCCTCTCTCTCTCCATACAGTTCATCTTAGACAGTCATACTCCGTGTAGTTGTCCCATTTTCACTTTGTACAGGAAGGGTCTGTATTCATTTCTGTTAAGATTCTTCTGCCTTGGTAAGCTATCATCTTGCTTGTCAGGACACATTCAATCTACTCAGGCTGGCTCAACCTCTGCTATTTCTGCTTGGCCCAAGAGAAATCCTGAGGCTATCCATCTGCTACCTCCATCTTTACCCTGCTATTTGCCCCATCCAGCCTCCAGCCTTCCAGATGGAAGACAGGCACCAGCTGTTCCCTCTACATTAGTGCAGTCCTCTGTATAGAATTAATCTTTTTGCTTGTTTTTAACTGTCGGAGACCACAGACTATTTTTGACTAATATAATACAATAAATTATTTTAAAAATAAAATTATAATTAAAAATAAAAAAATAAGTTTATATAGGATTATAGCTTTTTATTATTTTTATAAGGTACAGTAGACACTCTGGATTTGCCAATGCTTGTGATTTAGCTCTTTACTTATAGGCAATTCCACAATCCTCTTCTAACCTGCATGCACTAGATTCAGCTGGAAGAACACTATAGAATGGAAAACACCCAGCCTGGAGTACACGTTTAACATGTGTTTATCATCTTCAGTCCATCTTTTAAGATAGTAGATTATCCTTATTGGAACCTGTGCATTTACGTAACTTCAATTTCCATTTTGGAGCTCTGGTATTTTAAAAGTTGGAAGTGAGTGGTGGAGTGTGTACTGTCTGTATAATAAAGAAAATTATATGTGTTCTGTCCTTAAAATGTGTGTTTGTGGGCATGCCTGTGTATGTGCGTGTGTGTGTATACACATTCATTTGAACATGTGCCCTTGTGTATGCAAGTGTATTTGGATGTGCAAAGTTTAACATCTGTTGTATCAGGTCTCTGCCATAGTTTTTGAGATAGTCTTTCAATGAAAATGGAGTTCACTGCTTCAGCTTGAATGGCCAACCAATGATCTTTGGAATCTGTCTGCCACTACCTCTCCAGAAGTAGGATCTGTACTTCCATCCTTGGAGAGTAGAGACAGGGGATACCAAGTGAAAGTTGGATGGCAAGATTAGCGATGTTAGACTTTCGTTATTGTTTGCTTTATTCACTATCTGTCTGGAAACCATGATTGTACCATAGGAAAAAACTTGTCTGTATTCACCTTCCTGGATTTTTTGGAAGTGCCAATGAGTTATTAACTTGGTCATTATTCTGCCTTAGCGACTGTTATAGTTGCTGCATTTCCATACATTTGCTTTAGTTGTTTACTATAGAATCCCAGGAGGCACTGAAGATAATCACTAGCTCTGAAAATACTGGCACATAAGGAATAAATTTACAAAAATTCAGGCAAAAACCTGTTTTTAAAATGTGTATTAAAATAGAAACAATGAATTTCACTTCTTTTCTGTTAGAGTTTGATAATTAAAGTTACTATATAATTTCAATGAAGATACAAACCTACCCCCAATTATATATTTGGTGTCCAGAATGAAACAGGAATGGCTCAGGTTTTTATGGGGTCTTATATGATTTTTTATATTCAGATTTTATTTTTATCCCTTCTTTAGGATATCATTTAGTTAATGTTTGCATTTCTATGAAGATTTGGTCATGTGGGGTTGATGTTTGGAGCAAAATGATGTACTAGAAATTGTTCAGCTCATTCACCATTAAACTTCTTTGCTGTAGGAGGCTGTTTGTTCATTTCTTGGCCACTCAGACTCCCGAAAGCACCACACAGAAACTGTAATAATTAAATCACTGCTTGGCCAATCACTTAGGTGTATTTCTAGCCATATTCTTACATCTAGAATTAACCTATTTCCATTATTTTATATTTTACTATGAGGCTCATGGCCTACTGGCAAGATTCCAACTGGCAACTTTTGTCTTTCTCCTCTGGAGGCTCCATGGCATTTCTCAACTCTGCCTTCCTTCTCCCAGAATTCAGTTTAGGTTTCTCCAAATAGCTCTACTCTTTTGCCCTATCACAGGCCAAAGACAGTTTCTTTATTAACAATGGTATTCACAGCATACAGAGGGGGATCTCATGTCGCCTCCTTTTTTCTGTCTAAATAAAAAGGGAGGTTCTAATTTTAACATAGTAAAATTACATATAACAAAACAGTTATCAAGCAAGAATTACAGTTACAATACTTATATGTACTTTATCTTTTATCATAACTAAGGAAAGCTATAATTATAAGTATTTATTCTTCAACTCCATCAAAGACTCCAGAAGGATAAAATATTACCTAAGTTAACAGGAAGTGCGTTGTAAGCAACTTCCAAAACTCTAGAATTGTCAGAGACATCTTGCTGCCTGGACAGTCACCCAAAGTTTCTCTGTACTGTTGGGGCATCTATCTTCAGCCTACATGTCCATAGTGTCTGGCAGAATTTTCCATGAAGCAGGAAATTTCAAAGACCATACCGCCTATATTGGTAGTTTGTCATTCACTTTCTTTTGTGTCCTGCAGAATGTCTAACAGACTCTTTCATGAAACAGAAACCCCAAAGGACTGTCTCATCTTTAAGCAAGTACAGTAGTCATCTTTCTGTGGGTCCTGCATATCCAGCTCACACATTATAACATCAAGCAGCCCAGGCAAGAGCAGTTTCTTTCCGAAATGCCTAGCAAACACTATAAGAAGCCTCTTTGATGCCCTTTTCCCCCTTGAATTAATTGGTGCTGCCAAAAGAAGATGTATCTCATGTCATGAAAAGTCCTAAGTTATGAAAACATTTTAAATGCCACATCATGAAGGTCTCTGAAAGATTTGAAGACTACCTATCTAACTAAAATATATCTCTATATATCTAGAAAATCTAACTAACATCACTACAAGCTTGACTATTACAGATGACTACTTATTAACCTGTATTTCTTAATTAAACATTACATTTTAAATGAGCTATGCAAACACAATACCTTAATCAAGAGCAGAAATACACATATAACAAAATTGACCTTAAATTTGTATCAATAAACCAAGATCCATACCAATGCAAATCTCTGTAGCATATCCCCCTTTAAATGTAAACAAACATTTATAAACAATCATTTAGGGACTTTGGGCATAGTTCTCTCTAAAGTGCTTCCTATGTTTTGTTGCATGAAGAATTTTTGGGGGTGTTCATGGCAACTTTTCTGGGGTCTTTGGCCATCAAATAACATTAGCCTGAAATGAATCCACAAGTTCTCTTCATCTGTGGAAACAAAAGAAGAACCTCTTTTCCAAAGCAAAAAATCCTTAGACTAAAATTTTGAAGTCAAGAAACTTTAAAAACATGTATGTTGGTTTAGCTAAGCAGTCCCCAGAATCAAATGGATCTCTACAGTCAAAGTATTCAAAGAAAACATAGTTATATACATAATCCAGACTCTGTGTATATTCCATCTTTCTGTGTCTTATTTTTCTTTATTCCTTTTAATCTATGACTGCCTGTACTCTGTTTCTATAAAGACTTTGTTTGTTTAGTGATTTACTTCTTTTTATAACTCTCTATACTCTTTTTTTTTTCTCTCTCCTAAGCCTATGTACATTTATCCAACATTGTGACCCATTTAGAGGTAATTTTTATCTGAATCTGTCTTTATTGTGTATCTGTAATTATTTTCTGACCAGAAGCATCTTTTTCCTTTTTTTTCACCAAGTGGACTTGGCTAGAGCCAAGAAGGCCCTGCCTGTTGGCTCCATCCTGTCCCACCTGGAGGAAGCATGTTTACAGCCTCTGAGACTGCCATGTGGGAACCATCCCCACCACCTCAACTCTGCCATGGAGTGCACTACGTGGCCTGGAAATATCTCTGTGTATGCCTAGTGGACTTTATTCCACTACCTGAGCAGGCAGTGAGTGCTGGCCATGGGCATGGTCTCAGCTACTTTTCTCCAAACCCTGAGTGGGCACACAAGCACCCAGGACCATGAATGCCTTTCAAGTGCTCTGCCTCCTGAAACAGCCAGAGTGGTTTGTGCTGCCATTTAGAAACTGAGCGGGTTTTTTTCTTTTGTTTTGTTTTTTGCTACCACTGAATCAGGAAGATCTTTCTTAAAGGAGCTTCTGCATGCTGACAGCAAACTGAGCCCATCCGAAAAAAAAAATGCAGCTAAAACTTTCTGTTTAGTGTGTAGAATTCCTTTCCTACCCCACTCAGGTTTTATATGAAATTAGCTAGCACATGTTGGAGTAGAAGGTTTCCATCATGCCCAAACCTGTAATAGTCACACAGAAACTATATTATTTGCAATATGGTGTGGTTAATAGCTTAAATAGCTTATCATAAATATGTAATAATATTTTTGAAAGGAAAGGTCATGAATGTGAGGGCCATGTGAGGAGTTGAAGGGGAGGAAGAGGGTGGAAATGACAGAAATATAGAATTCATGTATGCAATTTTTTAAAACTAAATGTTAAAAATTTTCCAAATGTCCTCTATATGGTTCTATCTGTCACTGTACTTAAGAACTAAAACATTAGTGTTTTAACCAGGGTCTAATACTCAATATTTAAAGTAAAGTGTTTCTTGCCCACAGATCCTCAGCTTAAAGGGAAAAAAAATCATTACAACATTTGCCAGTACCTCCTAGCCAACAGTATTCTTGAAAATTGCACAGTAGCTAGAGAAATTGTAGGATGTTAGCTTTTAAACTTTAATGGGCGCACAAATCATATGAGGTCAATTTTAAATGAAGATAACTGTACCTTTCTTCCAAGAAATTCAGTTCAATAGTTTTTCAATCATGCCTATAAGATGAGGTTATGGTTAACCAATCATTGAAACTGAGGAGTCACGAGAGTAGTGCATAGAAACAATAAGAAAAATACCAGGGGTTGTCAAATAACACATAATAAAAGAGTATAGTCGAGAAAAATAATATGGGATGCAATGGACACTTCAGGGTGATAAATGCCCTGCTTCAAGAGGAAAAAAAAATCTTTCTTTTTCTATAACCAATGAGGTTTCAACAAATCGATTCACCTTACATTGCTTTGGAATTAAATACTTACTTTAACCTTGAGGCAGTTTAAAAATACAAGCCATGCATAAAGACAGAACAAATGTCATGTACAAGAAGTCACAGCTATTTCCCTTATTCACTGATAGTTCTGCCACTTAAAGAAGCAGATGCCAAATTGACTTTTGTGGGAAGCCTTGGTTGCATGCCATTTCGAATCTTCTCAATGACTTCTCATGTTCCAAAGATGCAGCTGAGCACATCACTTGTCAAGTTGTTTATTGTAGAGGCCAAGCAAAGAAAACCATGGAGGCTTAATATTGATGTTGCATTACCATTCGCAGGAATGCTTACACCAGATTTGGACATGTTCATTGCTCCTTCTCAAAGCTGGGCTGACACACACTCATCAACTTGCTGCAAACAGTGATTGCTGAGCACAATCATTTCTGTCAGCTGGATAAGGAGTTCCTTCTGAATTTACTCAGACGACGCTGCTCCTTTCACTTTTCCTTTTAGAGTAATGTATAGATCGCAACACAGGCTACAGAAAGTTATTTTCCTCTTATAACACTAGATAGAGGTGTGGCAAGTTTACTCAGTCTTCAAGTTTTAGTTTCATATTCAATGGTTTGTTAAAAGGCATCTTGTTCACAGCCATCTTTAATCCCACTGGGGTAGTTAAAATACTTCCTAAATTAAGAAATCAACAATACTTTGTATGCTGCTGTGCATGAGAATAAATAAATTGAATATAATTAGAATGTAAGTAAATACTGATAAATGAATGCACCCTTTTTGATCTGGAGCCAAAATGTCCATTCAACATAGAAAATCTGTTCTCATCTACCCAGAGCATTTAATTCTCTTCCTCCTGTCTAGTGGGCTTCAAACTTACCCTTTGTGCAGACAATGTCCTTGTTTAGGCAGGAAACCTACACTGAAAGAATTTATTTTCCCAATGTACTTCTATTAACAAAAAGAATTTAAGGTCACATTTTTTTGATTTTGAAAATTTCATACATTTATGCAATGTATATTTTGAGCAATGCCTTCAATTTCATCCCATCCGACTCTTCCTCTACTTGCTCCCCCCTTTTTCTTAAAATTTCAAGTGCTTAAAAAAACTCACAGAGAGAATTTATTGTAGGTATCAAGCCTGTATGTAAAAGGGTATAGGACCATCTACTGGAACGTCGGCAGCTTCTCTAAGTCTGAAACCCTGGTGAAGGCTTTCTCACCCTGAAGCAACCATTAATTGACAATTAAGCTGCCCAGAATTATTGATTATCCATATTCCTCATGTGTTCTATAGGATTTGGGCTGGTTGATCTTGTGGAGGTGTTATGCATGAAGACCCTGCTAGTGTATGTTTATGTCTGCAATAGTGTTGTCAGGTCTGGAAAAATACTGTCTTGGTAATAATGTCTACTGTCTTTAGCCCTTACAATATTTCTGATCCATTTTCCACAGCTGTCCCTGAGCCTTGAAGAATGAATGTGACATAGTTATCAAACTTAGATATGAGTATGCCAGTCTCTTGCTTTTTTTTAAATATTAACCAGCTGTGAGTCACTGTGTTAATCACCCTATCATTTACTATAAAAGCAAGATTCTATGGTGATGGTTGAAAGATGAGCTACTCTATGATTATGGCCATAAGAACTTAGACGGCACTTTAATATTATGTCCATGTTGAAGATTAACAGTACTAGGTTCTGACTTGTGTCTTACAACCTAACTAGGGTGTGTTTGGGCCTGCTTAACAGTCCTAGACATGGGTTCCTTTTTGTGGAAGGAACCTAAAACCCTATCAGAAAAGAGTTAGAAACTTCTACAGTGTTCATACAACAAACTATTGCACCAGTGGGCACAGCAGGGAAGGGCAGTTGTTACTGTAGGTTTCAATATTCACAGCTGATTAAAACTGCTGACTATCTTTTCTCTTTATGTGTCATGCATATAACTTTCAAGACTATGAAAGCTGGCCAGTAAGGATGTAGCTTTCAGTTGAATATCAGCCTGGTTTTTCCATTTCTGTGACACAAGTGTGTGATGTGTTCAGCAATCTGCACTTACATCAATTTCTAGAGGGTAACCAATAGCAACAGCAATAGCCTATGTTGTTTATATTTCTCTGTGGAGCCCTCTTCAATAACAACAAGTAAAGTGGTAGTCCATTCCTGGCACTGTGCTTTTCACCGATATCCTGTGGCAATTGAAGGGGACATTATCCCTCCTTTACGGAGTAACATCATTTAAACACTTTCCAATGCATCTATCATAGTATATTTACATAGGGCAGTTTCAAAGGTACTTAGAGTAGTTTTTTTTTCCTCATATGCCCACCTTTACCCTGCCCTCCTATCCTAAATAGCACTTCCCATTCCATTATTTCTCTTTCCTCTTTTGTAGCACCCATGTTTTATCCCCACTTCTCTCTAATATGACTGTTACTATTTCTTTGCCTTCTGTAGATGCTCCAATTTAAACACCAAAGATTCAGGGCTAATGCTACTGTGTGTCAAGCTGTTATTTGCCTATTTGAGTCTGAGTTAACTAATTCAGAATGACTGTTTCAAACTCCATCCATTTACGTCTGAATTTAACAATGTCATTTTACTTACAGCTGAATAATATTTTATCATGCATATGAACAAAGTTTCATTGTTCATTCATTGTTACGACTCTATACTTATTACATTATCTGGAAATTATGAACAGAGCAGTGGTGATAGATGAATAATACAATTACAATAGAATGGAGAATATACCCAAGCAGAATAGCTTGACCATATAGTAGATCTACTTATCTCTATATGAAGAACTTCCACATTGATCCCCATAGATTCTATACCAGTTTACAAACTCATTCCCCTTTAATTACATGCATACCATCATTTAATATGTCTTATTCCCCCAATCATAACCATTCTGACCAGAATAAATGAAATACCAAAGTACCTTTAATTTTAAGTGCCTCATGACTGAGATAGTGAACTTTTTAAAAATATCATTTTATCAATTGTGTTTATTCCTTTGAGATCTATTTAGTTCCATGGACCAGGTTTGCACAGTTTGTTATTGTTGTTACTGTTCAGATATTTACTCCTTGTATAATTTATATACAAATCTTATGTCAAATGCAAAGCTTGCTGAGAAATTTTTCTTGTGTATTGGTCAGCTGCTTGAATAGGATGGTGATTTGCTTTACTATCCAGAATCTTTTTAATTCCATGGAATCTCACTTTTTAATCCTTGGGCTTAATGCCTGTACTACCAAGGTCATAGGTAGAAATTCCTTTGCTATGCTTATAAATTGAAATTTATTCTCTACATTCTCCTCTTTTGAAGTCAGGGCTTAAGGGCCTTGATTTATTTGGAGTCAATATTTCTACAGGGTGATATGCAATAAACCTTCCATGACTCAGCATAGACTAGAAAAAGTTTATGAAGTTCTAATCCTAATTGAATTACTACTGGCTATTGAAGACTATTGGAGTAGTTATAGTCAGTTGTTTTTTGTTTTTTTTTTTCCCCTACGACGTGGCCTCTGAGAAACTACCCATACTCCAGTAGGCTATTCTATACTCATTGATTCAGGGGATTTAAAAAAGAGGCCCATATATCAGAAGAAAAAGAGATGGAGTGGAAAGGAAGGACAGTAAATTTGAGGCCATTGTGAGATACCAGGTAAGTTTCAATAAAATTGAAGTATATAGAAATTCTATTTCACACTCAGCAAAACGTGAACAAAAGCAAAGCTTCACTGCAAGTAGTTCCTTTCATTATGTGTGATTCATCAAAAAAAGGGGGAGGAAGAAAGCACATCCCCAGCACAAAGGGAACTTTTACTCTCTCTCACTGTAATTCTGATTCTCTGGGATTCCAAAAGAGGGTAGGTGTTTGTCAAGATAAAATGTACACTGTTTATGTTGCTGTGTGTATGTATGAAAATAAATGTGATACTAAATTTCCAAGTATGATAAGCCCAAGGCAAATGAAACAAAGTGTAACTAAATAAGTAAATTCTGCTTTAGACAATACTACGGATTGGAATAAAAGAGTTGCATGAAACTTTTGAAGACAGGAGCATTTAAGAATAACTTTAGATACCAGATAGTCTCATAATACTTGAAATTTGTTATCTTTTCAGCTGGCCTTGGACTGCTTCTAGTCATACAGAGGTTGCATTATTGCATGTAGTAAGTAATGAGGGGAAGATAGCAGTTTAGACCCATATTCACTCTGTCCAGAGGTAAAAATAGGTACACAGACTGGCCTGCTATCAATCTCAAACTGACTTTTTTTTCTCACAACAGATTGATAATAGCATACCCACAGATTTCCATAGGAAAAAAATACCACATAGTAGTATAGGTTCCATTGTTCTTTATATAGAGACCCTAATGAGCTATTGTTGCAGCGACTCTGTTGAGTCTAACAATACAGTTAAAATAAGGTTGTGCTGTATAAACTGCTATTATAAAGAATTTTTTTGTGATACACAACCTGGCCCCAGGCCTTATCTGTAGATTCTACCTGGCTGAACAGATCTCTTGCTATAATTTGTTGCAAACTGTCTTCCCAATTCTCCAGGACTACATGTCTTAATGAGCCACAGCAAATGGGACAGATCAATTCATAGCTGCTGTCATATACTGTAGCCACAACCTCAATTACAGTTATAGATTGATTCTTAGCATTGCTCATTGGGAGTGCCTGAAACAATGGCACAGAGTACTCTCATTAACCCTTGATCAAATTTAAGCTCACAAACTGGACATTTCTACAAGGAAGCTATTTCTTTACTATTACATTTTTGCATAATGACTGACAGAAATTGTTATAATTACCTCCCAATTATCTAACTAGTGTTGTTTTTACCAGATATACTATCAATTATATAAAAAAGAAAAAGCACACTAATTTAGAGCCATGTTCAAAACTGTCACTGAATTTCTATAATAGCTCAATATATCTATTTGCAAAACATGTATTGAATTGTATTTATGGGTAAATTAACAACTTTTCAGGAATTGTCATTTTTGAATGATTTTTAACTTAAAAAATTAAAAGTAAAATGTAAAACAAAATGAATAGTAAACCAATGTAGTGTTAGCAATTTATAACATTAATGTTATGTTTTTTTTAATTTTTTTGTTGAAAAAAATTTCTGCCTCCTTCCCATCTCCCATTTCCCTCCCCCTCTTCCCACTCCTCTCCCCCTCCCCCTACTCCATTCCCCCTCCCTCTTGAGTCTGAAGAGCAGTCCGGATTCCCAACTATGAAAAAGAAATAAGAATTATTACAGTGTTTCTTTTGAAAAGATAGATTTATTTGTTTTCCTTTTTGAATGTTTGCTTGTATGCTTCTAAGTGTATCACTCATATTTCTTGCAAGCAAGGAGATCAGAAGAGAGCATCAGATTCTCCAGAAGTGATCTTGCAGATATTTTGAGTTATTCTATGGGTTATGGGAACCAAACCATAAAGTGCTCTTAACTTCTAAACCATATTTCCAGTATGTTTTTGACTTTTAACTTCATTTATACCATGAAAATATTAACTGAGGAGTACCATTTATCAGGTATGATATAACAATAACAGTATATTGAAATATTTGAGACAATTTGGCTACAATGTACATATTCACAGTTGCTGTTTAGTCCATCAAACCATTACAATGCAGTGTTGGAGGTCAGACCCATCGTCTAAGGCATTGCAGTCAAGCAGGATTTCTGATACTGAACTAAATCACTATATCCATGATTGTAGACAGAGTCTGCTTGTTCATTTCCTGGCTGCCCAAACCTAAAATAATCATATAGAAACTATATTCATTGCAATACTGTTTGGTCAAAAGCTTAAGTGTATCTCTAGACAACTCTTACATCTTATATTAACGAATTTGTATTATTTTATAATTTACCATGAGATTCAAGGTTTAATGGTACCAGCACGGGAGCATCTTTCTCCTCTGGTGGATACATGGCATCTAACCATACTCTGTCTCCTCTCTATCTATCTATCTATCTATCTATCTATCTATCTATCTATCTATCTATCTATCTATCTATCTATCTATCTATCTATCTTTTCCAGCCTGGCTATATCCTTTTAAGCCATTGGCTGAAAAAAGCTTCTTTTTTATCAATGGTAATAAAACATATTCTAGAATAGAGGGGAATCCCACATCACATCATGCTTTAAGGAAAAAAGTAGTCAACAAAATCTCTCCCTTTAATAATCCCCCCTTCTTTTTCTATCCTTTTTTTATTTTTATTTTTATTATTATTTTTTTTTTTTTGGTTTTTGGACACAGGACTTCTCTGTAACTTTAGAGCCTACCCTGGAACTCACCCTGTAGACCAGATAGGCCTCAAACTCACAGAGATCCACCTCTCTCTTCCTCCAGAGTGCCAGAATTAAAGGCATGTGCCACTACTACCTGACTCTTTAATAAACTCTATTCTGGCTCCTCTAAACAGGATTATCCAGTAGACCTAAACTTTGGGACTTTCACAGTCCATCTTAAATGTTAGCTTACTATAGGTTCTTTTATTTACCAACATAAAATTTTTAATTATTATTTATATAAGACACCCTATCATATTGTTTTCCTAAATTGGTTCAAGTTGACTCAGCCTTCTTCTACCTCTGATCATTTTTTTTCCTGGGGTCAGGTTCTTTATCCTGTACCATTCCTCAACTAATACTTTATTATACTTGACTGATTTTAGTGACAACTCTATTGTCTATTTAGCTATAACCCCCACTTTTCCATGGTTCTTCTGGGGAACTGTATACACATTGCCTATTATTCTATCACCTTTTTGGTTAAATTCATAAAATCAGTGTTTAGCCAGGTGTGCTTCTTCTTAATGTTGTAGCCCTGTTTCATAATAGTGCAATACTCTCTTCTCAATAATTCTTCCCTTTTATTTATTAAAATTACATAATAAGACCCATTTCAATAATAGCCCCAAGTGTTGTACAGATTTGAGTGGAGATCACATTCAGGCATATGGAGAAATACAACATTAGATTGATGAAATAAAATTTTAATCCATTCTTGAAAACATAGAATTTTGTGTGTAACAAACAGGCAGGAAAGAATGTTCTTCCAGATACAACAAAGAGCAATGATCATAATCATCCTGAACTTGGAGTAGCTGTGCCTCTAATCTAACACAACAACATGTCATTCAAATGAGTATTTGTTCCAAAAACAAAGTGATGGATATTCTAAAACTCTATTTCTCCTGATTTACAGTGTTTGGGGGAAGACATAAATGACACATGGACAATTTAAGTCCATGATAATCTTGCTTTCTGATTAATCATGTTCAAAATGATATATGAAAATTCTATTTATGTAACCTGTTCTTAAACATTAAGAGACCTGTGGCCCTGGTGCATCACACATTCTGAAATTTGAACCATATCGTTCTCTTACAAAAAAAGTAAAATGGTTGAAAATTCTTGATCAATGCAAAATTTTTCAGTACTTATTTCACTCTGAAAAAATTAACTTGGAAAGATGTGTTAACAATTTATTTTATCTGAAGCATGTTGGTTAAAACTGCCTCATGATCAAATTCACTCCCTGCTGAATTTACATTAATTCTGAATACCTAAAAGATACTTTGTCCCTAAATGATTTCTTTAGAACATTCTAAGTTTGAAATATTGGCATTCAGACAGCATTCAGCTCAGCTGTGACCAAAGAAACTCTTCTTATCTCTTATCATATTAACACATTACAAAAGCTAGCCCATGTCTAGTTTCTTTAATTTTTCATGAAGGCATCCATAGCTCATTATTATCAATACTTCTCCTAGAAAAGAATTTTGGAATGAATAAATATAAAATGTATATGTTATAATTAGTTTATGGCCAAAATCCATTCCTTAGAATTCCTCACTGGAATTAATTCATGAAATTCTCAGAAGAATATTTCTCTTATACTATTCCCACCTTTGGGTTAAGGTTAATTATTTTATTTCTTCACTACATTATTCAACTTTTGAATTGTGAAAGTAAGTGATAAAAGAAAAATGAGATTTCCAGACCAAGTGATTTAATTCTTAAGAATGAATACATGTGTATGTCACTTAGAACTTCCACTTCATGAATATTGTTACCAGATTAATTTCTAAGATGACAGGTCACAACTGTCCACATGTGTTAATAAATATCAGAAAGTCCAAAGCCAACAGCCAGTACATCAGGAATCCCATGGAATTCACAAGACAGGGTCTTCGATGATTAAATTTAAAGACATAAAGACATTTTCCTCTAATGAATGCTGATTACATCCACTTTTTTTTGAGACACATGTACCATTATGCATGAGCTTGCACATACTTTGGGCTAATTTAGGAATACAAATACTTTACCCAATAATCTGAAGTATGAATTTGAAGATAGACATTTCAAATGATGGTGAGATAGAAACTGCCTCTCGGAGTTTTCTAATTTTTTTTTTCCTTAAAGGCTGCATCTGTACTGAAGAAGGGGAATTACTTATAAAAATATCCCTCCCCGAATAGCCAAGAAGTCCATTTCAGTTACACAGTGGGAGAGTATTTATCATATTCTGTCCTACAGGTAGTTACTTCTCTGAGTCTGTTACATTAGGATAAAGAAATATTAGGTTGTGGTAATTGCACCCTTATTGGTAAGTAATATGATAATTCATTAGCTTCCATAAAGAGGAATCTGGAACATGCATTGTAATAACAATGCACTCTCTCCTGATGTATATTTTTACACATTCTTATAGAACTGATAGGGGAAAATGTCATCCATTTTGATAATTCCCTGTAACTTCTCAAGACAAGTAGCAGCAGATAAATCTTGATGGCAGGCATTGCAGGCTTCAACCCCCATGATCCTGGAATTTCACTCTCAAACAGAACTTTCTAAAAAATTCAATGTCTTCTCTAATTTTCATTTCTCTTTGTCTATATGAGTTATTAGAGGAGCAAGCTTTAATTTGAAAGAGTCACCATGTTACCTTCTTTTATAACCTGCTGCAAGGATCTGATAATGTGGTACAACTGCCAGTTTAGATTGTAGACCCCAAGCCCACTTTTTGTTCTTCTTTGCTGTTACACATGGGACTTAAAGCAAGTCTTAGTGGTTGTATCCTTACACTGACCCAATTGTAAAACATAAATAAATCTCCAAGTCAGAGTCCTGCTTTATTTTTAAAATGTTTTACCTAAATATCATTTCAGAAAGAGATAGCTTACATAACCTATGGCAAATAAAATATAACAACATGTTTAATATCTGAGGGATAGAGCCTCTGAAGGTCAGTTCAGACTCCTTACTTGGGTAAGTATTCTCATCCAGTTTCTAAATCTTCAGTTCTCCTACTATTCTGACCTCATGATGTTGATATGTCTTTGGGTACTTTAGGCTTCCAGGAAAAAGTGGATGCTCGGCAAAGTTACAGATTTTCATGAACCAAGAGGAAGAGGTAGAACAAAATCAGTTTCTCTGCTTCTATCCATCAATTTATTTTTCATATTCTACTGCAGCAGGTTACTAAATACACACTAGAACTGCCAGAACTGACTAACTGCTTGACTAGTCTAAGCTGTCAGATATGTTGCTTTAGTTTTAACTAAAACAATCCACTAAACACTAGGATATGATTTTTAACATATTAATGCATTAATTCCTGCTAAAATGATACTAATGATGATTATCAATGTCTTCTATGGATCACAATGATGGTGTATAGTGATTATTTAGACCTGACATGAACAAACTTCTTAAGATTGGCACTGTATATTAAATAGAAATATAGATTCCTAAGCCCTTACACATGACTCCTTACCCCAACCAAAAGAGTGGAGATAACACAGACAGGACCAGGTAATAATATCAAAAGAAGTTCATTAACCACAGAACCACAAAGAAATTAAAAAGAAATAGTAGTGACTTTATGATTGTGAGACAAAATCCCAAATTGCTTGCCAGAACAGTGTCTCAAAGTCTCAAAGTCCCACAAATCCTTCGTATGTAACCCATACTTGGGATGTGAATGTATGTTCAGGAAGACTATGGAGAAACAATTATTTAGTCCTGGCCATAAGACAGGGCCTTCATCTAAGATCAGCATCACTAGAAGACACATCAAAAGATATTCATTTTTGTCCCTGTGTCAGGTGGACACAATAGGAAGGTGATTATTTGTAGATCAAGAAGGCAGGACTCACTAAACATTTTAGCATAAAAATGTTAAGACTCTGGCTTTTAGAATATGGGAAAGTAAATATCAGTTACTTAAATTAACAAGTCAATAGTATTATGGTATGAAAACTTAATTATTATAATTGGACCCAATCTAGTGTATAATCAAATCATTTCTGAAACTATACTGTATTCTTTAAAGTTAAAAACAATAAACCAAATATAAATAACCCACATTGACTAGTTTAACCCAGCAACCCAAAGGAAAGAAATATTCAAATAGATACATATTAAATATCTAAGTGATGACAAGTAGAAGTACATCTTCAATTAGAAAGAAAGAAAGTAAATTCAAAGAGACATTCAGAGAAAAGGATATATCTTTAGTGGAAACATAAAACACAGACATAAAATTATACATTTACGCCAGAACAATTATAGGAATGATTTAATTGGCATACATTGTTATTTTAGTTTTTTGCTTCAACTATAGTAGATTAAGATTTGATGTTTTCCCTCACTTTGAAACAAAGTAATTACTTGTTAAAGTGAACACAATTTCATAGCTTATAAAGTGTAAATGGTTGTTGTTTAAACTATTGTAAAGCCTGTTTTCGATAGTTAAGTTGTCTTTAGGAGAAAAAAAATGACATATATTATCCAGTTTTTCTAAGAACAAAAATATGCTAATAGAAGAAATATTATCAAAACGACGTAAATGAAAAGTACAAATGAGAAATTAGGCTCTAACATGGTACATTAAATTTTTTAGCAAGCATGGGCAGTCCATATATAGTGTGGTTTTTGAGCTTGTCCATATTGAGTTTTCTGGTCTAAGTTGATAAGGATGACTGACCAGGTCTCTTCCTCAAGAAGGCACCACATCTATTTATAAATTGTATAACATGGTATATAATGAATAAATTTTCCTATAAAAGGCTCTGAAATAAGCCAAAGTCAGCAATGTTTCTCACAGAAGGAATAAGTCATCTCTATTTGGTACATTGGTCCAAATCAACAAAGCAACTATGACACACACATGGAGACAGACACTCCATTTGGAGAAACAGATCAATTCAATCGGTTACAAATAAAACAAAAGAAAACTTGTTTGTTTACAATACTTCAGGATTAGTGACAATGATAAACTCTAAAATCTAAGTTGAGTGCATGTGAGTGATGTACACAACAGATAGGGAGTAGGAAAACACAAATCTGTTAAGGCCAGTGATTCATTTAATACATGTTTGAGAATTGTACAGCAGTATATGTAAACAAAGAAGGAGAGAGGAAGGAAACCTGCACCAGGAATTTACACCACACTTATAAAACTGAGTGACCAATATTTTAATTTGTATTTTTTCTTTTGTCAGCATACAATTGAACGTCTGAGAAAAGCCTTAAATTTTCAGATCATTTGCATTCAGACTCTTCTTACATGTCTGTTGTTTGTTAATATTGAACCTTTTTATTAAATCCTGAAGCAGACCTCTAATTATTTATCAGAGACATATGATCTTGCTGGTAACAAGGGCTCCTATGGTAAATCTCTACTTCACAGCAGAGCCCTAATGCTTAAAGTCCATTAGGAGTGATACATAAAGAATCTAATTATCCATCACTGTCACATAATCATGCTGGTGAGAGGGGCTCCTATGGCAATTAGAATAGAAATCATTTCTGTAAACAAAAATCAGAAATACTGCCAGTACCAAGCAATGGCAGCAGCAGGACAGTGTTATCATTGTGCATGTGCTTAAGATAATGCACAGACACAAGAGTGTGCTCTCATGAAAGCACAGCTTCTCTAGCTAGGTAGTTAGATCATACAAAAATGGTCTAAAATATAAAATTCAATGTGGGTGCCATAATGTAAATTGTGCCAAGATTATGCAAATATTGTATTAATCAAAGTTTAATTGCTTCATTATCGCTATTTAAAAAAAATACTAAATGTCAGAAAATCTGTAATGTTTTATTTGAGAGATGTAAATCATGTATACATTCACATGTGATGCAATGTGAGATATTTAAATTCTATGTTTTTCTAAGAAAGAATTTTTTTTTATTTTTATTTTTATTAAAGATTTCTGTCTCTTCCCCACCTCCGCCTCCCCCCTCCCTCCCCCTCCCCCAATCAAGTCCCCCGTCCCTCCTAAGCCCAAAGAGCAGTCAGGGTTGCCTGCCCTGTGGTAAGTCCAAGGTCCACCCACCTCCATCCAGGTCTAGTAAGGTGATCATCCAAACTGCCTAGGCTCCCACAAAGCCAATAGGTGCAGTAGGAACAAAAACCCATTGCCATTGTTCTTGAAGTCTCAGTAGTCCTCCTTGTCCACTATGTTCAGCAAGACCGGTTTTATCCCAGGCTTTTTCAGACCCAGGCCAGCTGGCCTTGGTGAGTTCCCAATAGGACATCCCCATTGTCTTATTGTGTGGGTGTACCTCTCGCGGTCCTGAGTTCCTTGCTCGTGCTCTCTCTCCTTCTGCTCCTGATTTGGACCTTGAGATTTCAGTCCGGTGCTCCAATGAGGGTCTCTGTCTCTGACTCTGTCTCCTTTCATCGCCTGATGAAGGTTAATATTCAGGAGGATGCCTATATATGGAAAGCAGTGTGGAGGTTTCTCAGGAAATTCGGGATCAACCTACCCCTGGACCCAGCAATACCACTCTTGGGAATATACCCAAGAGAGGCCTTATCGTACAACAAAAGTATATGCTCTACTATGTTCATAGCAGCATTGTTTGTAATAGCCAGAACCTGGAAAGAACCTAGATGCCCTTCAATTGAAGAATGGATGAAGAAAGTATGGAATATATACATATTGGAGTATTACTCCGCAGTAAAAAGCAAGGACTTCTTGAAGTTTGCAGGCAAATAGATGGAAATAGAAAACACTATCCTGAGTGAGGTAAGCCAGACCCAAAAAGAGGAACATGGGATGTACTCACTCATATTTGGTTTCTAGCCATAAATAAAGGACATTGAGCCTATAACTCAGGTTCTAAGAGAAGCTAAATAAGAAGGAGAACCCAAAGAATTTTTATAAGAAATAAACTTTAAAAATACTTATGTTTGTCCATGAAAAAAATTCTGAATCTATGAAAGTATACTGAATGGGAAGTATCAAAATGAAAATGTGTATTGTTCACAATTCAAAATAAATAGAATGAGTAAAGCTTACTGAAAAATTGCTCAATTCTATAGTAAGCCAGTCAAAAGAAAGGGGTAATCACCATGATAGATTAAATTTGAGCTTATTTTTTTTTACACTTAAATTTGTAACAAACTGGCTGAAAACAAAGTTTTTAGCTGGATGTTGAAAGGCACAATACAGAAAATGATTAATAACAAATACATATAAATGTAATTTTTTCCTTTAGTTTACACCGTCTTTGTGTACGAGAAAGATTTAACTGATAACTTGTCACAGAAAGACCTGGGATAACCAATATTCCTTTAGCCCAAAGGCACTCAGGGCTAATTATCTGACCTCTTTCTTTCATCTGACGTCTTCTTTTTTCTCATTAGCTCCTCACTGTGATCATGATCACAATTTAAGAACCTTGCAGATCAAGATGCTTGGGAATTCTGCTTTCCATTTTGATAATGAGCTTTCCTCAAACTACTTTCTTGATTAAGTCATGGAAAATATTTATTTGAAATTATTCATCCTGTATTAGTAGTAGACTTTTAAGGGCAAGTAATAGAAATGATTATTAATTACTATTTTTTGCTAATGTTATTAATTATTATTAATTGATACTAATGATTACTAATGTTTGGAATATTTAACCTGATTGTCTTTAGTAATTAACTCGGCAAATGAAAGACTGCAAGTAAATATTCGAATATAATTATTAATACAATCTTATTAAATATGATCAAGTTAAATTGGGCTTGAATATTTTGACATATATGTACATACGTATCTATACATTTTTAAAGGTATTTGGAGGAATGAGTGGAAAATTTGTAGAAAAAATATATTGTTTATGAAAATTTTTATTTCAAAATTTAAACAATTTATCTTTGTATATTAGGAGACTTAAATAGTTTAGTGACTTGCTTCATTTGGACAGAAAAGAAAAAGAAAGTATATTATAAAACATGCAATTTGTAAGAACTTGCACTCATTTCACTAGTAGCAAATTTGCAGAAATTACTGGACTTTGCCAAAGTAAGTGCCAGAAAAATATCTCCTTGAAAGCCTGCCTTGAAGAGAGGAGGCACTTAGCTAATGCCTTCATCCCCGAAATAAGTGGGACTCCGTACTGCAGAGTCCATTTATTAAGCTTGGGCGGACAGAGGCAAAAAGAAGGCAAAGAACTTGGCTCAGTTTGGTTTTTACGCTCACTGAATTTTGAGGTAAAGAGCCTCTTTTCAGTCTTCTAGTCATTCTGTAGTAGCGTGATTTAAAAATAAAATTGAAAAGTTAATTTACAGGCTGCTTTGAGGAGTGATGTCAGGATATTCCAAAGGTTCACAGTTGTGTTTTGCTGAGAAATTATAGAAATGATAAAACAAGAGGCATCTTCAAGGTGTCTCCTCGTGCACTTAGATTTCTCTGTTAAGGAGTTACATTTTGCTTTCTCCAGTCACCAAGATGTTTAAATTTTTCATCATATCATGTTAAATGATTGCTGGTTATTTTATGTCTTGGAAAGAAATTGATTGGCCATTAGAATGTGAACATGAAATTATGGTACATTCTTGTGAACAGTGTAAATTACATCAAGTTGGAGCTGGTCCTCAGTAGACATTTGGCCACACTTATTGCTGAAATATAAAATTAATTTCATTATTAATCTAAATACTTCAAATTCTACTCTCAGTTGTCCAGT
The DNA here is from genome assembly GCA_025134845.1 of Neodon shergylaensis. NCBI lineage: Eukaryota > Metazoa > Chordata > Mammalia > Rodentia > Cricetidae > Neodon > Neodon shergylaensis. The sequence continues at coordinate 5,340,754 of JABTXL010021554.1, forward strand.
CATTTTCTGGGAAAAATAATAGGAAAGCATAATATAAAACAATTTATCATATTAAAAATTTCCTTTTATCCCTTAAGTCATCATCTACCACCCCATCCCTAAGCATAGATATAAAGTGTCGATACTTTTGTTTCCAATACTTTGCTTTTTGAAAAATTACAGGCAGATCAGTCATTTCTGACATAAATTTTTCATGTTAAACTCGAAATATTACATAATATATATTTATGATTTTATAAATAATCTGCTCCCCTTTATGTTGCTGAGAGTAGAAGTACATAAATTCTGTTTTACATACAGCAGTTAAATTGACATGGGAAGATTTTTATTACTGTAGTTTGTTTCTATTTTGTTTGCTATGCAATGGTGCCTGGCATTGTTTGTAAGGCTAATCTGAAATTCCTAACCTCATATGATCCTCCCACTCTAGTTATCCAAACAGTGGGAACAAGGGATGAAAACTTTTGTTTCCTCACCTGACACCGTTTGAGTATTACCTGACATCTTTGTTTAATTCCCGAAGGATATGGGGAAGGGAGAAGGAAAAGGGAGAAGGAAACATGAGGGAACAGGGTGGCCCAGATCAGGAATGGACAGAGAGAGAGAGAGAACCAGGAAAGAGATTTTTTGATTGAGGGAGCCATTTTGGGGCTAGCAAGAAATGACACTAGGGACATTACCAGGAATCCACAAGGATGACCCCAGCTAGGACCCTAAGCAATAGTGGAGAGGATGCCTGAACTGGCCTTCTCCCATAATCGATTGGTGACTACCTTGATTCTCATCATAGAACCTTCATCCAGCAACTGATGGAAGCAGATGCAGAAATTTATTTTCATAATATGTATCTCTGTTTATACTCAAAACTGTCTCCTACTGGCATAAATTTTGTGCAATTTATCTATCCTAAAGGATTATTTATAAAAAAAATCATGTCTTACTAATATTTGTATTTTCTGTCATTTCAAAACAATGCTGGAAATGCATCATCTCTACAGGGATTTCTTATAAGTGTTTCATAACAATCATATTTATTTCAGTAAAGAAAAACAAATATACATGTTGGAGCATTTAGGTCTATCCATGTGTGTAACTAACTTTCTATCGAGCTATCTACCTACCCTCTATCTCTCAAATGTTAAAAAAAGTCCCAAGTGTAAATTTGGGTGTTTCTTAAAGATAAAACTAAATTATAAATTTATTTTATGGTAATTTCTTCCATCATGAAATTTATTTTTCATTTTATCCACAGTACCATTAAAAATTATGGATAAATGTTAAGATTCATTATATTAGTTTTAACTATGTGTGTGTATATGTGTCTGCCTGTGTATGGCTATATGCATGTGAATTCAGGTATAGGTAGAGCCCATGTGCGGTTAACCTCTTGAAGGTGTGGGTGCTGACAAGTAGAACTTGGGTCTCTGAATAAAGAGTACATGCTGTCACTACTGAAATACCTCTACTATCATAATACATTTTAGTTGTTTAATTACTACAAGAGATTCCTTTTATTCTTTCAATATTCATATTCTTTCAATAACCACAAAAGCATTCATTATTCTAAATATAACCAATCATTAACTATCCAAGTAAAATATTAACAAAATTGTAAACCTGAAGTTCAATAGTGAACAGTGAGCGAGGAAACAGAGAGTAATAATTCTTATGTGATAGTTTTCATAGCTTTTTTGTCTATTGAAACTTCCACCAAGTAAACTGATCATAAAGACTAAAAATTGAAGAGAAGTAGTTATTTTGGAGACTATGCCCTCATCATGGTTAACTGGACCATGAACTATCCTGACCAACTTTTGTCATGTGTTTACTCACTTGTATGCCACTAGCTTCAACTATTTTTATTGCTTTTACATTTTTTCTTAAAATGTAGAGCAATTGTATGATCATAGCTTCTAAACAATATATCTAATTTCAGTCAGTGAAGAAAGATTGACAGTCCACAACAATTGTTCCTCTACATGCTTGTTATAGGACACCAAATGAAGCAGATATGACATGAGACATCTTGGAGTTATGTATCTCAGAGAAAATAGTTGTCAAATAAATAAATGAAGCAAAAATATACAAAATTCAAATTTTCTTCATATTGTTTGTGTGTTTTTAACTGTAATAGAGCATTTCGAGTCATGATTTAGAGTAAGGGATAAGAAGAAAAGAAATGGTGTTTTGAAAATTAGGTTCTACTTACATATGAGCTCCATTTATTGAATAGACCTTGATTATGATCTCCAATCTTCAATTTACAAGAAGTAAAGGGGAAAATTTAATCTAGATGTATCAGAGCTGTGCTAATAGGTTCATATGCGGTGCACAAAACTCAAAACAAAATGCATCAAAGACCTCAACATAAAACCAAACATACTGAACCTCATAGAAGAGAAAGTGGGAAGTACACTTGAACACATTGGCACATGAGACAACTTCCTAAATGTAACACCAGTAGCACAGACACTGAGAGAAACAATTAATAAGTTTAGAGAATGCCTACCTCATATTAGGAAAAATTCAGTAACAAGTAAGAAAAAATAAAAAGTAAAATTATTTTAAAAATAAAAGACCTACATAGTCAGAGGCAGTGCTGAGATTCATTTGGGGGAATTCTTACTCTTAGGAATGAGAGTAAGAATTTTATGCCAATTATATACAGATGCCTTCATCATCATAGTCTATGTTTGGTAAAGACACATTTTTAGTCTAATATTATAATCAAAAAGAGATCACATAATTATTGCTTATAAACTAACATGGACATGCAAATTTTAATTTATTTAACTCAATAATTTTATCTTTGTATTAATACTTTATGTCTCTATGTTATTTTGCTAAAACCTATTGTGAAATAAAACACTTGGTGTTATAATATATTAAAGGTATGAAGTAGTATCTTCACATTTTTAGCAGTAATAAATCTCCATAGCTTTCTTTTTAAAAATAAACCAGAGAAAATCAGCCTACATTCACAATCCCAGAGAACCTAGACAACAATGAGGACCCTAGAAGAGACATACAAGGATCTAATCTACATGGAAAGCAGAAAAAGACAAGATCCCCTGAGTAAATTGGGAGCATAGGGACCATGGGAGTGAGTAGAAGGGGAGGGGGGAGAAATGGCGCAAAGCAGAGAAAAATGTATTGCTCAATAAAATCAATTACAATAATTTTTTAAAGAGTTAATATGAGAAGTTAATATTACTGAAAACTACTGAAAAAAAAAAAACAGGTTGCAGCAAATTGCAGATTATCTGCAGGGCAAAACCTTGAATTTGATTTACTGAAGACTTTTCAAAGGCAAACGCTAGGATGTGGATCTCAAATATCCCTTTCATCTACTTGGATGATGAGGTCTATTCAGAACTCTTAAACCAGAATGCCACAGAATTAGTTCTTGCTTGGAAATCTCTGAATTTGTTATTTTAAGGTTAAAAAGAGAAATATCTCTTAAGATATAAAAAGGTAATCTTCATGGTTCTTAATTCCATTTGTGTGGTTGGTTTCTTCACTCTAAATGTTGCACCACTTTAAATCTACTTTGCCCAGAAAATTGTCTCTAATCACTTTATGCGACATCATTCTTCATGGGAATTCAGGCCACCATAATATAAAATACAGACTGTATTCCTTACGTTTCCCTCTACCAAAATGCAGTTACTCTCATTCGACATATAATCAATAAATAGGCTAGGTGTCCTTCATTTATATTAGTAAATTAATTTATGCTATTAAACTAGTAGGTTAGTTTCTTGATATACTGTGAAATAGAAGCAAGAGCCCATCTGCTGTTACAATGCTGAGCAACCTAGTTTCTTATGTTTCACTTAATTGCATACTTTTCATTTTGTTCCAATTTCATTGCACCTCAATTATCAACCAAACTACTTGTATTCAAGTATATGTTTAAAATAATATAAACTTGTTAGATTACTTGTCAAACTACTGGTATGGCATGTTGTCATCATGTAAAACAATTAAAGATAAGCACATTTGAATTTTTATTTTGAAACATCTAGTTATTTTTTCTCTATCTTTATTCATTACATCACAATACTTTTGTTTAAAAGTTTATATTTTAAAAATGACTGAAACTTAGCCAGACCGTGGTGGCACACGCCTGTAATTCCAGCACTCGTGAGGCAGAGGCATGTGGACCTCTGTGAGTTCGAGGCCACTCTGGTCTACAAGAGCTACTTCCAGGACAGGCTCCAAAGCCACAGAGAAACCCGGTCAAAAAACCTAAAAAAAAAAAAAAAAAAAAAAAGACTGAAACTATATCAAGGTATATGGGACTATTGGGGAGGAAACAAATACAGTCACATTTCCTTTAAACTAATGGAGAAGATATTATCTTTCCACAAGCAAAGCAATAAGAAAGATAAATTTTGATAGTGTGATAGTGTTAGTTTACACCAACCTAACTTGGTGAATATACTGTGCCATATGTCCATGCATAGTTGGTATATGGTGATGATCTTGCAAAAAGAGGTATAATTCTTGCTTTAAATTTTCCATAGTCAAATTAAACCACCTGCACATTTGAAAGACAGGATGAAGATACTCCCTTCTTTAGAATATAACTTTGAAATTATATCTATTTATGTCACTTCATTATTTACTACAACTGTAAAAAGTAATTGCTAATAAGAACTGATATTATTGATACTTGCTTTAAATATAATGTTATTTGTTTTGAAATCATATTTGTGACAATTTTAAGTAATATTTTGGCATGATTGTCTCGACAAACATTTAACTTTTTAAATTTTTATTTGAGAACTTCCAAATAGATAATAAAAGCAAAATCAAATATTTAGAACAATTGCATCATAAACGAAACCTTCTATTAAAATGAAAAGGAAATCTATTAGATTTTGCTAGATACATATAATGTGTACTTTTGCTAAGAATTCATGTATGATGGACAAATGAAATGTTTCAGTTGTCTTTAAGTACATTTTTGCTTCCTTCATCATACTTGTTTTTCCACTTTCTTCCCAATGTATAATTTGGTAAGAAAAATTATCTGTTGGTGAAGACTAGCCCTACTGCCAGAGTTCCCTTGGTGGAAAGCTGCATCTGAGATGTTTCTGAAGTATGAACTTTTCCACAGTTGGTAGGTTGGAACATCTGCACAACTTCTCTACATAATCCAGATTTATTAGAATGAACAGATGTGAATTCCTATAGTAAGATGGGCTACAGATTTGAGATTAATCGAATGTGTTTCACAGAAAAATAATGGCTTTACCTTTTTAGGCTACTAACTGAGCATGCAGCATGTATAAAAAAATCTTTAAGTTCAACTTAGAAATCATTCGAGGTTCAAAATACAGCTAACTGTGATAAGGTTATTGATTCTTTCAGATTATTTTTCTATTGTTCTCAGTCTAACAGTCAATAAAATATTATTAATTAATAACACCTTTTTAAGCTTTTAGAGTATGTGGTGACACATCAGAAGACAAACCATATCATAACAAATTTAAAAAAAATAGCTATGGTGATTTATTACTGCTAAGAATGTGGAAATACTACTTCATACCTTTAATATATTATAACACCAAGTATTTTATGACACAATAGGTTTTAGCAAAATAACATAGGGACATAAATTATTTATATAAAGATAAAATTATTGAGTTAAAGAAATTAAATTTTGCATGTTCGTCTTAGTTTATAAAAAATAATTATGGGTTCTCATTTTGATTTTAATATTAGTCTTAAAATGTGTCTTTACCAAGCACAGGCTATGATGATGAAGGCATCTGCATATAATTGGTATAAAATATCTCATTCTTAAGAGTAAGAATTCCCCCAGATGAATCTCAGCACTGCCTCTGACTATGTAGGTCTTTTATTTTTAAAATAACTTTACTTCTTAAATTTTTCTTACTTGTTACTGAATTTTTTTAAATATGAGGTAGGCATTCTCTAAACTTATTTTTTTACAGATTTGGCAAGATAAAACATTTAAATTTCTGGCATCAAATCAGGCAGGCCTTTTAAAATTATGCATTTTTCTATAAAAACTTTATTCTTTGTAGTGGGTACAGGTAGCTAAGGAATGCTGAGAGTGGGAGAAAGTATTCTTAAAGGAAGAGCTCATCAATTGATTTTCTACCACCAAATGGTTTATACAGACTGAGAAAATTATAGTTAGGAATATATATAAATATATAAACCCACTTTTATGTAACAGATATTACTATAAAAAGAGGCCATGAATTTGAAAAAGAGTAATGAGGGAGTGTTATATGAGAGGATTTTGGAGGAAGAAAAGGAAGGGAGACATTCTAAGCATATTATAATGACTAAAAAAAAATAAAATAAATTTACCAAACCTAAAGAAATTAGCTATATAAAAATTATGCTTTGTAGGCTGGTTTTCCTTGCTTTATGTTCACAATCCCAGAAATCCCAGACAACAATGAGGACCCTAAGAAAGACGTATATGGATCTCATTTACATGGGAAGTAGAAAAAGACAAGATTTCCTGAGTAAATTGGGAGCATGGGGAGTGTGGGAGAGGGTTGAAGGGGAGGGGAGGAGTAGGGAGGAGAGCAGAGAAAGATGTATAGCTCAATAAAACCAATAAAATATTATGCTTTTTATGTATTTATGCTACATAATTATGTTAAATATGCATTGAATTAAATGTGCCACAAGTTTATAGATGATTTGAAATAATAGCATCTGATTAGTATGCTAAAACTTAATGAAAATTATATTTAGTAGATTGGTCATAAAGCTTCTTATACAACTGGGAAAAGGTATGTCATAAGAGGTTAGAGGTTGACATTGTGGCTAATTCCTATATTTCCTGTATTCAAGGAGGCGGAAACTTTTTTTTCCTTTTCTCAATAAAAAATAAATTAAAAAAAAGAAGCCTGAGCTAATAGGCCAACCAGTTTATAATTAACGTAAAAAAAAAAGAGGCGAAGAAAGAATATTGTCATGAATTTACGGCTGTTGCTGTCTCTATGTTGAGTTCTAGGAGAGAAAAGCTACCTAGGAGAAGCCCCTTTATCAGAAAAGGTAGAAAGATGAAAGAAGAGGAGGAGGAAAAAATGTAAGAAAATTGGCAAAAGAGAATGACCTGGTCAAAGGTGAGCTCTTGTACAGATTAGAAACTAGGGTTTTCATAAGAGATTAAGGCAATATCTTTTTTTTTTAATTCTTAATTATTTTTTTTATTAATTTTTTATTGAGAAAAAAAAAAAACAACGTTTCCCCCTCCTCCCCGCCTCCCATTTCCCTCCCCCTCCTTCCACCCTTCTCCCCCTCCCCCCACTCCTCTCCCCCTCCCTCTCCAGTCCAAGGAGCAGTCAGGGTTCCCTGCCCTGTGGAAAGTCCAAGGTGCTCCCCCCTTCGTCCATGTCTAGGATGGTGAACATCCAAACTGGCTAGGCTCCCACAAAGCCAGAACTTGAAGTAGGATCAAAACCCAGGGCCATTGTCTGCAAATGGATGGAAATAGAAAACACTATCCTGAGTGAGGTAACCCAGGCCCAAAAAGATGGACATGGGATGTACTCACTCATAATTGGTTTCTAGCCATAAATAATGGTCACGGAGTATATATTTGGTGAACCTAAAGAAGCTAAATAAGAAGGCGAACTCAAGGCAATATCTTTTAAGAAGGAACTTACTCCTTCAGAGGAATGATTGAGGGTTAAGAAAGAGGGAGAGGACAGGAGTGGTAGGAGGGGAGGAAGGGGAACTTTGGTTGTTATCTAAAACGAACAATAACCAAAAAAGAAATCCAAGGAAATTGATTATTTTATGAATTAAGTCTAATTGTGAAGGTTTCTACCATGTCTTAATAAAAAGTCAAACTACTTGAGTTGGGGAGTTACTTAGGACAGTGAAATACTTAACCGAAGGTGCCAGGATGTGAGTTCTACCCTGAAAACTTTAGGGTGTGAAGAGCTAGGCACAATAGCTTCACAATCCCTGAACTGGTGAAGTTCAGAGCAAGTCAGTAGATCCTTCTGACTGATTATGAGCTTAAGATAGTTAACAAGTTTTAAATGTGAGAGACCCTGTTTCAAAACAGAGATCGATAATACATGAGTAATGACACCCAAAAATATTTCCTGGCCTATACATGCATGTGAATTTACACACATATGCCCAGTTGCATGTGTGTGAGCACACACACTCACAAACACTCATACACACAATCTTCTGTGCCTACGCACTAAGAAAAATAGTTTCATTCAGATAATTGTGAACATTTTTGACACTGGAAAGGAGAGTTAAATACATTGTCATTTAAATAATTCCATTAATGTATAAAGTAACTAGTGATACTAAAATTGATTATCAAGCATTTTCCAAGACTCTGTTTCATTTCTAACAATATTTTCTTATTAAGGATGCATGTACGTGGTGTAAGAGGCAACATGCAAATTCCCTCTTCTGAGAATTGTGTTTCTGTATGGTACAGAGTCACACTGTCCACCTGGCATGATCCCACAAAGTCATAGGAAACAGTTTAGTTATAAATATATACAGATGACAGGAGGCCAGATGTTTTGCATGGTTGTCATTTTAGAATTTGCTTTTATTTTATCACATTCTAGAATTTCAGTGCAATGACCTTTATGTTCATATATTTCTTACTCTTTTCTTGATCTCCACAAAAATCACCACTATAGAAAATTTTTATATAAAATGCATACTTCTGGACATATAGCCTTCTTTTTAGAAATGGAAGATAAATACAAATAGGATTTTAATCTATATGCTCATATGCAGTTATCTGACACCATTAGGAACTGTGATCTTCCTCAGTGTAAAAAGTGACCCAGTATGTTATAGAGTCATTTATAGGTTGTCTTACCCTTAGAATTCCTTGTCTTTCTTGTAACCAAAGCAGTAACCTAGAGATGAATCATAAAGATGGATCATTTCAAGCTTGTATTTCACATTGCCCGTTAAAATAAACACAGTACACACTGAAAATTTTTTGTCATTATCTTCATTATTCCTTTTATGACCATGTCCATTTTTTATATGAATTTTGCATATTTAATGCAAAGCTAACCTTTACTGTGTATGTACTTAACAGAACAGTAATGTTGTTACTGGTATCTAGCAAATGACAAGTATTCTCCAGTGCATATGTTCACAGTAACAACTTCATCAGCTGTGCACACACTGGAAAGTAAAATAACATGTAGAGCTTCTGTACTTCCCCTTGGAGAAAAAAATAATATTGAGGAAAGTTTTTAACTAGTCAATATTTGTGATAAGTATTAAAAGCAATGCTGGTTCAGTATGCAAGCATGGTGGAGACAGAAACTACCCATCCCATGTATGTGAAGACTATCTTACACTGTATGCATCAAACACTACCAAACTGATAGTTTTCTATAGTTCTCTGCAGTAAGCCTTTAAACTTTCTTTGTGTCCAGAAGTTTGCATAAATGTTGTCCTTTTTTGAAATAGTAGTACATGTCAACCCACTGATTGAAATAGCACATCTCTTTGAGCTTGTTAAATTTTTTGATGAAAAGTAGTAACCAAGTTCATGGAGAATACTCATATTTGGCTAGTCACAATAATAAGTAGTCAACACTGAAATCACATGCAAAAAAGTAACATTTAATAGAGTTAGCAAATATTTATGTATTTATAGATGTATATATGTGTATGTGGGGGGGGAGTCTGTGCACAGCAATAACACTTAAAGAAACAGAAGCCAAATATTAGGGTAGAATGGGAGAGTATTTAAAGAGAGGAAAGGGGACAGGAAAATAATATAATTATATTTAAAATAAAAATTGAAGTACATTTATAATTAAAATATTACAGTTAATGGTTACTTTTGAGGTTCATCTAAATGAATTTCTGTATTTTTTTATGGGAACCAGCGAGTGAAATGTGGTGGTTTGCATAGGATCTTCCCCCATAGTTTCATGGGTTGGAATGCATGTCCCAGAGAGAGTGGAACTATTAAGAGGTAAGGTCTTGTTGGAGTAAGTGTGGCCTTGGTGGAAGAAGCATGTCACTGTGGGACTGGGAATTGAGTTTTAAGATGCTTAAGCCCAGTCTCAGGGGACACACAGCTCTTATTCCACTGTCTGTGGAAACAGATGTAGAACTCTCAGCTCCCTCTCCAGCACCAAGTCTGCCTACTTTCCACCATGTTTCCTGCCATGAGGATAACACTAATTGAAGACAAAAAGGAAGAAATTGAAGAGAAGAAATCTAAGGTTTTCTTTTGTTACTGTCAGCTCATGTTTAGGTATGGGGAGCTCAGAAATATCCTGCTTATCAGACACCCTGTAACATGCATAACACTCTCTTCAATGGGCCTGATTTATTTCCTGGCTTCGGTTTTAAAATGCAATGAGCTGTGAACTAAGTGTGTATCTAGACCTCATAAACCTTGCAAGTTTCAGCTGTACTTTAGAACACATAACAGTCTTCAACCACTTGGGGAAATGATACAGGGAATTAGGAGAAAAGAGAGGGAATGAATGAAATCATTGAGTTCCCAATCAAAACAAATAGAATTAACAACTGTCAGAAGTTATGAAAACAAATTCCCAATATGAAGTCGACAATTTCCCAGTCCTCGATTTTCCTGTAGACTTCAAAATTCTATGATTATATCACAGTTAATATTGGCAATTTTTTTTTCTTTTTTTCAAGACAGGGTTTCTCTGTAGCTTTTTGGTTCCTGTCCTGGAACTAGCTCTCCTAGACCAGGCTGGCCTCGAACTCAAAGAGATCTGCCTGCTTCTGCCTCCCGAGTGCTGGGATTAAAGGCGTGCGCCACCACCGCCCGGCTATTGGCAAATTTTTAAGGAAAAGAAACATATTCTCAAAACATTTTTAGTTTATTCTTAAGTAGCAAATTACTACCTAACACACTGCACCTTTGAAAGAAAATGACAGTAGGTTCTACTATGATTGTCATTCAGAGTAATCATGCATTCAGAGTTACCGAAGGAGAATTCAGCTTAACTGACATCCTTTGTGATACACTGCTTGTTTCCTCTTTTAAATTAGGAATGTTTAAAAATAGCCTTGGATGTCAGGTTCAGACTTGAATCAATACCAGGGTCTCTTTTAGTTCTCGGGTCTCTACAATATGGGCCAGAAATATGTCTCCGACACTTTATTCTACTAGCCCTTCAAATGAGTATGAGCATGAATCTAAGAAATACAGATTCATAGACAGGTATAATGATCAAACTTTTAATTTCATTAGTTAAGTTTTCTAGATATACAGAATTATATTTCAGTTAGATTGATTATCTTCAACTCTTCAAACACCTTAGACTTTTCTCAAAAGGGAAATGTGTCTGCTTCTATCAGTACCAATTACTTCAGAGAGTTTAATAGTCATTGAAGAAATCTGTTATGTAATTTACGTTCAATGTGACAAGTCTAGTCATTTGGGCAAAAAGCTGATCTTGCTTGAACTGCTTGATGGTATGCCCTATGAACTGCACATGCAAGACCCATAGAAGAGTGACTGCTAAACTTTTCAAAAGACAGAATGGCCCTTCAGGGTTCCTGCTTCAAAGAAGAATCTGCAAGACATTTTGCAGGACACAGAAGAAAGCAACTGATAAACTTTGCCAGTATGCAGAGTAAAAACAAAACCATGTAGCCACCAAAGGAGAAATATGCCAGAAACCTACCAGTAAACCACAGCCTCATGGCGATACACAGATTAATAGAAATCGGTTAATTTAAGATGTAAGAGCTAGTTAATGATATGCCTGAGCTATCGGCCAACCAGTGTTATAATTAATAAAGCTCCTGTGGGATTATTCAGGTCCTTGTGGACAAGAAACTAAAGCAAGCTCTCCATTTATGTGTCATCTATCCACACACATACATACGCTCTTTGTATGCTATGGAAATTTGCAAAAAAACCTCCTTTATCAATGAGCAGATCACATCTTTTTTCAACAACAAAGTTGCGTAACATAAACATTGTAGTATCTTTAAGTTCTGAAAAGCAAAATGACACTTTACTAACAAGAGAGCACATAACACACATACATATACACACAGAAACACACACATTCTGATGGGATAATTTTCAAGGGATAAGAACGATAGTGAAATAGAAGAAAAAAGGAAACTCATAGCATGGCCAAATTTAAGCAATAAATATGGATGATTTTTAGAATAATGAAAATCGCAAATATATAGATATACATATATATGTATATCTAAATAGAGAGAGGGGGAGAGAGAGAGAGAAAGAGAGAGAGAGAGATTATTTCCATGAAAATGAATCATAACTTTCTAAGTGATGCTTTTACATTGTCATTTCTTTACAGCAAAGTATGAAAAAAAGTAAGAAGGATGAATTTCCAAATCTGGCACCTTGCAAAAGTACCACCTATTCCAGACAACCAGTGCTCACCAAATGTGATCAGCCATGCTCTGGAAAGTATTTTTTGATGAAGTGGGAAGAGCAATATCTTGCATCTAATAGCTAGAAAATGTAAAAGTAAATGCCACCAGAATATATTTTAAAAAACCATCAGAGCAGACCTTTCTAAAACTAAAATTATACTTCTAGAAAATGTAGAATACACAAATCTACAAAATATGTTGAAATAAGGCAACATTGACAAAATAATCGAATCTTGACAAACAAAGTTGAAATTAGGAAGATGTTTGGAAATATAAAATGTATGAACCTAAGTTTATCTGAATAGAGTATATATTTCTGTTAATGTATCAGTAATGTAACCATTGCTAATACATGTTAATTTTAATAACAGAACTGATTATGGATTATACGGAAAACCTCTCATTTTTCTCAAAGTTTCAGTAAATATTACGAATCCATACATTATGCAAGAAAATATAGTGTGTGTATATTGACATTATGCATATCTACACACAGCACATAGACTCATGTATATTTAGACACATTTTAGACAACATGTTTAATTTTAGATAAATGTCCTTCGACCCATGCAGAGCATTGATTAGAATAGGTGCACAGAGTTATTGTAATTGAAAAAAATGCATAAATTTGAAGAAAGAAATGATGTAATTGTGACTGCAGAAGCATTTTGAATTTTTGTTATGTTGTGGATCAGGGATGAAATAAATTATTCTTCAAGAGCTAGCACAATCAAATGTTTCTCCCTTGCTCCCCTGATAAAGTGTATACACAGCCATCATTTACAAAGCTAATGAGCTATGAGTAAGGTGGAATTGGCTTGATTTTAAAACAGCCTCCATGGCTCAATCTAACCTCGTACCTAGGAGAATAGACCTAATATGCATGAAGAATAGTCTATTTCCAGAAACATATGCTTACCAAATGAAAATAAATCCATAGGTTTTATTTGTGTATGAGAGACAGAATCCCTAATGGTGTGAACCTTGGATATTTTACTTAACCTGTCTCTGACAAAACTTTGTGTTATATAAACAATAATAATAATACAGACAATGATATAGATTGCTATCAGGATGAAATGAATTCTTAAGCAGGCATGTGTTAAATAAAGCATGGCACGCAATAAGAAATCCAAATCTATTGAACTGTATGATTTTTTTCATATTGCACAGTACTCTACCACGTCTTCTTTTTCTAATTACTTAACACGGTTGTTAATACTGCTTAATGAAATTTCTTTTCAGGTTTAATTAATCTCAGCTAGCATATACTATACTGACTTCTTTTATGAAATCTTTGTGCATATATGCATGTGTGTATAGCATTTTCTCTCATATTATTCCCCCTCTTTATCCTTCCTCATGAAGTCACCATCACCACAGTTGCACTCTTTCTTCCATTCAAGTAGTCATTACTCTGATTTCATGTCATGTCATATAATACATAATGAGATATACTACATGTGTATGCAAGGTAACAGAAAGAATCTTCTCTGATGGTGATTGATCAAGACACTGACATATGAATATAGTACTTTGGCAAGGGATGTCACTCCATCATTACCTTCTGCGGTGATATTTAGTTTGTGCTTTAAAAAATAAAGCTTGCGTAAAGATCAGAGTGCAGAGCTAGTCACACTAGTTAGCCATAGAACCCAGGCAGTGGTGGCACACACCTTTAACCCCAGTACTCAGGAGACAGAGGCAGAGGGATCTTTGCGAGTTCAAGCCATCCTGTGCTACACAAGCTTGATCCAGTCTATAAGAAAAACAGAGTCAGCTGGGTGGTGGTGGCGCTTGCCTTTAATCCAGGCAATCGGGGCAGAGGCTGGAGGATCTCCGTTGAGTTTGAGGCCAGCCTGGGCTACAAGAGCTAGTTCCAGGACAGGCTGCCAAAGCCAAAAGAAACCCTTTCTCGAAAAAAAAAAAGAAAGAAAGAAAAGTAAAACAGAGTCAAGTGGTGGTGGCTCGCACCTTTAATCCCAGCACTAGGGAGGTAGAGACAGGAAGTGATATGACTGGAAAGAGAGAGGAATATAAGGCAGGATGCAACAGTGCACAGTTTTCATCCTGAAGTTTCATAGAGGTGGCTTTCTGTCTGCGGACTGAATACAGAATATCCCATTCGGTCTGAGGAGTTCCAGAGGTAAAAACTCGTTGCTGGTTGCTTTGCTTCTGCTTCTCAAATCTTTCAGCTTTCGCCCTCTACTGACTCTGGGTTTTTATTATTAAGACCAATGAGAATTTGCACTACAACTTTCTTTTCTTTCTTTCTTTTTCTTTCTTTCTTTCTTTCTTTCTTTCTTTCTTTCTTTCTTTCTTTCTTT
>JABTXL010021554.1:5355495-5467838 GCA_025134845.1 Neodon shergylaensis
TTTCTTTCTTTCTTTCTTTCTTTCTTTCTTTCTTTCTTTCTTTCTTTTTTGTTCTTTTTTAAAGACTGATAAGACATATTTGGTTTAACCCTAGGTCTCTGAGATATCTAGTTCTCAGTCACCCAAGCAATGTTGTGTGGTGGTTCCATCGCATAGCATTGCTTTTAAGTCAAATCAGATGTTGGTTATTGGGGTTTTAAAGTGATTAACACAATATGTTTTATGCTGTGTGTATTTCATCAAGATATAAGTTAAATATTTAAAAAAGATCTTTTGAATATCCTTTGAAATGTCTGCTCAGTAGTCATAAACTGTTTTAGTTTGCCTTCGTCTTGAAATTTTCTTTCTCTCTAACAATTTTCTAAACATAGTTTTTCATTAGTACAGAAGTTGTCATTGTCAATCAAACCTGGAAATGAAATATTATGTGCTTTCCTGGTCTTCAGAGGTAATGTTCAGAGATGTAATACTATCCTAAAGTGCTTGCTATTATAGGTGAGTTTGTATTTTTCTATCTCTAAATAACCTCGTCAGCAAGAGCCTTTCTCCACTCAATAATTTTAGGGGCCTTGAATGTCTCCACCAGATCCCACTTACTTTATTACATGTGTGTTTTTTCTATGTAGTTATTGCTGGACTATGGTCTGCAGTACCATATAGAAGGGGCGGTAGTCAAAACAAACAAACAAACAAACAAATATGAAAACAGAAATTTGATAAACTAAGTGCTTAAAAAAACTTTTAAGAAAAAAACTTGTGTACATCAATTACATAAAAAATACTATAGAAGAAATTAGGATTGTCTTAGAATGGATGCAAAAAAATTTTTAAGTAAGGGTAAGTTTAAAGATTTTTGTACTTAATATAGATAATTAAGGAGTAAAATTAAAAGATAAGGAAAAATATGAAAATAAAAAAGGCAAGAAGCAGCAGGAATATAAGTCAGAATTATGAAATATTGTACAGAAAATGCAATAGAATATATGCATATGCTAATATAATGATATATTTATATATAATATATGCTATAATATATATGCATATATACACAATATATTTTAGTCATTAAAACCAATTAAGTCAGAAGAAAGGCAGAACAATTAAAACAAAGAGGGAAATGTTTGAAAATAGAAATGAAATGAAGTAGAAAGTCACATATGTCATATTTCTTCTGTTATTAATGGAAGCGGAGATCTCCAAGATGCAAACTCCCATATTTCCTTTGGGGATCACTCTGCTGAAACAAAGAAGGGTACTATTCTCCAATAACTCATAAAAAGTTCCACTACATTATCCTCTGGCTTTGTCCCCTCTCTGCACATGAATAACCAACTCTTTAGAGATATTTTCCAATTATAAGACTAGGACACCACCCTTCCCCCAACTCCCACCTTTTTTCCTGTCATACTTCATTGTCTATGTTTTCCTTCCACTTTTACTAATCTCTCAGTATCTAAAGAGAGGCAAAGACACCAGTCCGGTTTCCCCTCTTTCTGTCATGTCCAATTTTGTGTTTTCTTGAAAAATGCACAGTTTCCTTCACCAGAGCTTACGAAGACCCACTGTTTCATATTCAACTCACTTCTATTGTTGAAATTATCAGAACCTTTGTTTTTCTAGAACATGGAAGGTTTATTTCTCTTAAAAGAACTTGTAAGTGTTCATAGTATTTTCTAATTTTAGAAATTGAAGCACAAAATAGTAAATAAATAAACCTTTAATCTTGCTGAGTTACCTCGTCACATTCACATGATTAGTCACGTTTGTAGCAAGGACGAAAGCATTTCTAAGCCTTGAATTTACCTACAGTGTTATTCTGACACATGAAATTGTTGTAAATATTTTCATCTCCAAAGGACCTGGTAGTTGCAAGAATCTTGCCTGTGTCCAGGATATAGTCTCTAGAAAAGAGATATACAACTTTGGAAAATTGCTCTGTTCTTTGTGGACTGCTGAGGTAGCAAATGATTCACTTCCTTGCTCAGATCTCTCTTTGAAGCTTAAATGGAATAAAATTTTGATTATTTACTTAAATAAATTAATCTTTGTATAAAAATCAATTGAGTTCTGGAATTAGAGCATAATGTAATGTATGATTAACATAAAATGTTATTATGTTATCTGAACTGAAATGAATAATCAATGTTTTCACTAGAAAATTGGCAACAGAACAAAAACAACAATAAAAAACATCTTTCTGCAGCTAGTACCAAATTCAAACATATTTTGTCATGTTTTAACATGTGATATTTGCCTGCAATGCTCACTTCATCTCTACCTACATGAATCTCATTTGTGTAATCATCAACTAATTGTTTTACCCTTTTATGTCATGCTATCATATTTTAAGGAATTCACTGAGGTATGTAAACTAAGATTCTAAATAACTCTTATATGTTGTTATGAGATGCTGGCTTCATCGCTTATTACTGTTTAAACAGTTCTATACATTTGCTTCCCCATTTAGCTTTAAAGTCAGTGTTATGAAGGAGGAAATCCTTCTCTTTGGCTGCATTATGCCTTAGTAGATTACATGCAGAAAATGAATACTTGAAACGCCAAGCTGATGTTGACTGACTGTTAAGACTTAAGATTGAAGTCTTAAAATCAAGTGAGTTGGAAATTTATATAGTCTAATTTATTGCAGCAATTTTTATTGATGTGCCTATAATTTAATAACTTACCGAGTGTAAAGATGTATTTTCCCTGTCTATTGTCAAAAGTTGGAAGAAATTATAGCCAGTGACATTCTAGATAAGCATCTAAAGAGACAGGTTCTATAAAATGGGAAAAGATCTTCACCAGCCCCACATCATACAGAGGGCTAATCTCCAAAATAAACAAAGAACTCAAGAAATTGGTCATTGAAAGAACAAATAATTCAAGAAAAATGGGTCACAGACCTAAACAGATAAATCTAAAATTTCTGGAAGACGCTTAAGGAAATACTCAACATCCTTAGCCATCAGATATATGCAAATCAAAACAACTCTGAAATTCCATATTACATCTGTCAGAGTGGCCAAAATCAAAAACACTGATGACAACTTATGCTGGAAAGTATGTGGGGTAAAGGGAACACTCTTCCATTGCTGGTGGGATTGTAAAATGATACAGCCACTTTGGAAATCAGTATGGTGATTTCTCAGAAAACAACCTACCTTAAGACCCAGCCATACCACTTTTGGATATATACTCAAAGGATGCTCAATTGTACAACAAGGACATGTGCTCATCTATGTTCATAACAGCATTGTTTGTCATAGCCAGAACCTAAGAACAACCAAAATGACCCTTGACCAAAGAATGGGTAAGAAAAATGCGACACATTTACATAAAGGTTTATAACACAGAGGAAAAAATAATGGCATCTGAATGCAAGCAAATGGATGCATTTAGAAAACATCATATTGAGTGAGTTAACCCAGACCCAGAAAGACAAATATAATATGTACTCACTCTTAATTGACTTTTAGACATAAAGCAAAGAAAAACCATCCTATAATTTACAACCTCAGAGGACCTAGACAACAAAGAAGATCCTAAGAGAGAAGTACATGGACCTAATCTACATGGAAAGTAGAAAAGGACAAGATCTCCTGGGTAAATTGGAAGGGTGAAAATCATGGGAAACAGTAGAAGGGGAAGGGGGAGTAATGGAGGGAAGTAGAGAAAAATATATTGCTGAATAAAACTATAAAAATGAAGAGAAATAGGTTCGGTTGGTTCCTATGCTGTAAATGTCCTGAAATGAATTTTTCAGCCTAGCTTTTCCACAATTCTTTCCTTTAAATTTGGAAATACCACCTTAAAATACATGAATAATGTCGCATACTGAGAAAAAGAAAAACAACTTTCTGGAACAGATCTGCTTTTACCATTCTCTTCCCTCCTAGAACATGGAGCCCTATAATATGCTAGTCAAGAGTATCAGTGAACAAATGAGGAATGAAACCAAGATTTAAGTGTATTTCACAATCCCTCTGGAAAGATACCATAAGTAATATATGCAGACAAGACTCCATCAATTCCAGACTGATTTCTTGTGCCTTGTGGCATTAGATAATCATGAGATGTTACCATTTATTTCCTATCAGCAAATAATTAAATTATTAACTTGTATTAGCATTCTTTATTGTTGAATGCACTTGGATTGACAAAATATTGTCAAGGTGTTTTGAAAAAGAGGGGACTGATATACGTAGTCATAAAACGTATTTCACATTTTCTATTATGATATTGAAAATTAGAAGAAATCGTGTTCTTCGATGTTGGTTTTAGATGCAGCAAATAGCTCAGTATCTGATATACTGTAGATATTATTACAATTAATTTAGAATCAAAGAAGTAATAAAGCATAGGTAGTAAATAAATATGATTTCACACACATTTATCTATATATAAAACCACTGACTATAAGAAATATATTCAATGTTCAAAGCAAATCATAATTTGATAAAATGAAAATATAATTTTATGGATTAAAATTGTCAAAGCTTTTGTATTACACTAAATACCCAATGAGTTATGCACATTTTGTTTGCACCAAAGTGATTTTTGCACAAACATTACCTTCTATTTATAAAATTAATTGTTCATCAAAGATTGTGATGCTCTGAAAAATGTCATTCATTTTGTCTTAAGGAAATGTATGTGGTCTATAAAATCAGTATAGTTACTAGTTTACAAATTGTTTCATTAAAATTGGAGGAACTTTATATGTGTGTATCTGTGACACATTTTAATGGTTCAATTAAGAATACCTTATACTCCAAGTGTCATAATAACTAAGTATTGACATTTGTACTCTCATAAAAACATCTTATCATCTTGTTTTGATTACACCTTTTTATATTATGATGCTGCTCATATTAGTTCTGAGTTCCTCTACATAAAATCTTCCAAAAAATATCTCTACATTTATAAAAATCTACTGTAGGAATATAATAAAAGGAAAGCCCAAACTACATTCAGTGGTAGTCTAATATTATGAATACAACATAAGTTAATTAAATGCCACAATAATCTCTTATACACCTTGAAGGATTAAAAAAAGACATTTGTTATCTTCAAAGTATTTGAGAGAGGATCTCAATTCTTTGGAAATTATTTCTGCCAATCAGTCAGTTTTTTTTTTTTAGACTCTAAACCCACTTTTGAATTAACATGAAAGTTTTAATGAAAATATCAGTCTAAAATCTATTTAGATCACTTTCAGAAACTATTTTAAATATATGGGTAAGAATTAAAAAAAAAAGACTTGTTCTTTTTTCCTAATATTACATTATAATATATCAGTTACAAAATATATATAATTTCCTTCATCAATATATAGCCTCAGGAAGGTATTTTACTTATGTGATATGTTCGTGGAATCTATTTCAAAGAAACTGAGGTAATCCCTAGTAAATAAACCCTAAGCGATTAGAATCCCTCATTACTTTTATGATCACAGAGTTGTCCCTCAAGGGGCTCTAACTTTCAGAGGAAGACAGCAAGCTAGAATGAGACAATTCAATTGTGGTAAGAAGCAATTGACCAGGGCAGCATTTATCCATGCCATGTAGTACCTGATGAAATGTAAAATGAGTAATAAGAGGATTAAATGCTCACACATTTCTGAATCAAATGCTTTATGGGTTAAGCATTACTTTGACCTCTGTCAGTCTTTGAAAATTCTGTTGGTCAATGTTTATTATGGTAGTTGAATTTCAGTAATGTAAAAATGGTATGATTTGTCATCATATCAAGTGCCACATCAAAGTTAAAATATATAACATATATACCTTCTGATAAAATCTGATATTTGCATGTCTAGATTAGGGATCTAGGTGTAGATCTTGATCAGGATATGGTATGTGATATTTAAAATTCAAAAACATATTAGTAGATATTATGATCTCATATTAGCAAAATGATAAGCCAAGAATCAAGCTTTTGACTTTGGCTGATTTTCACAAGTCATTAAAACCTCCCAATCATGTCTTTAAAAAAAATCTATGCTGTTAAACAGAGTAACTTGACAACTTCATAGTTATTTTTGTAAGATTCTTCCAGTGCGGTTTAGTGATACCACCTATTTAGACTGTGAACTTTGTTTCCCAGTTTCAGCCTCCAAGGTGTCCTTAAACTTCACCTGAGGAATCTGATCCATAGCAAGATAGGAGGAATGAAACTTCTTCTACATGTTGACTTTTAATTCTAGATACTCTACTTCTCTTTAGATTCTAGTAGGTAAAATTTATGAATCATTCCACCTGCAAATCTAGTTAGTTAGACTCAGAATTTTTCAGAAGGACTGTGTCATAGGTATTAGTTTGCAGACTCTGATAACACCTTTAACAAATCAAAATTCTGTGTTTAATGTGAACTAAGAGCAGAAATGTGAGTATCTCAAATATTAATTCAGGACAGTATTTTTTTTTTTCGAGACAGGGTTTCTCTGTGGCTTTGGAGCCTGTCCTGGAACTAGCTCTGTAGACCAGGCTGGTCTCAAACTCACAGAGATCAGCCTGTCTCTGCCTCCTGACAGTATTTTTTTAATTAATTAATTTATTTATTAAAGATTTCTTCCTCCTCCCCGCCACTGCCACCCATTTCCCTCCCCCTCCCCCAATCAAGTCCCCCTCCCTCATCAGCCCAAAGAGCAGTCAGGGTTCCCTGCCCTATGGGAAGTCCAAGGACCTCCCACCTCCTTCCAGGTCTAGTAAGGTGAGCATCCAAACTGCCTAGGCTCCCACAAAGCCAGTACGTGCAGTAGGATCAAAACCCAGTGCCACTGTTCTTGACTTCTCAGCAGTCCTCATTGTTCACTATGTTCAGCGAATCCGGTTTTATCCCACGCTTATTCAGGCTCAGTCCATCTGGCCTTGGTGAGTTCCCTATAGATCATCCCCATTGTCTCAGTGTGTGGGTGCACCCCTCGCGGTCCTGAGTTCCTTGCTCGTGCTCTCTCTCCTTCTGCTCCTGATTTGGACCTTGGGATTTCGGTCCAGTGCTCCACTGTGGGTCTCTGTCTCTGTCTCCTTTCATAGTCAGGACAGTATTTTTGAGAACATAAACGAAACTGAAAATAGTTTCCGATGAATCAAGTGCCATATTGCTCTCTAGGTTTGATGGTTTCTGTAGTTGATGCCATATCCATTGCCAAGTTGCTAGTAAAATAAAGTCATTCTATGAATGGATATTTTTCTTAATTCCTCACACAGTTTTACCAAGGAGATACCTACCAAGGGAACAGGACCTTTATCTTTTGTTTTCTGGGAAAAAGAGATTAATAAATTGAGGTATATAGTATGTAGTATGTATATATAGTAATATATTCTATGTACAGGAGAGCCTGATGAAGAGCATAGTCATGTACAAAATATAGAATAAACATGACTCAAGGATGCAAAAATGCAGTCCTTGTTTATATGAGGAGGACATTTGTCTGCTATTAAACATCATAATAATCATCTAATATAGCTTCCCTGTAGTACTGAAGAAGTTTCAATATTCTCCATAGGATTAAAGGAATAATGTCTTGTCTTGACTGACTGTTGTGCTTCACACAGCACTGTCCAAATAGCCAGCACTGAGCTCTAACTTTTAGGTTTTATCCTTGCACTAGATCTCATAACAAGATACCTTATGTTTTGAGTTATTAAAGTCTAACCTTTTAGAGCTGAGACATCCCTCCAGCCCAACCAGCATGGCATTGAGTTTAAACCTGCTCTACTGCATGGGCAGAACCTAAAACAGAAGACAAACTAATTCTGTTCTCTTTGGGGTCTTTCTGGGTTTCTTTTGTCTGTATTCTTTCAAGTATTGCTTTTGTCTTTAGCTTGGTCCAGGATACTCTTCTCTCATTTTAGTTACTCTCACTGGGTGATCTCATTGCTTCTCAAGATTCATCTAGCTCTAGTGTGCATGGTAAAATAGTCTAAATAAATAAACAACTCAAAAAATGAGAGCAAAAAATGAAATACTAGTGGTCAAGAATCTAGAAAGTGGAAGGCATGCTATTTTCTTTTTAATTCTATATTGAAAAGCTATTAAATCTCACTTCTGAATACCTTTAATGGTAAAAGTTGGTATGATTTTTGGAGTCATAAAACAAATCATATCTGAGGAAAACAGTTGCCAATTTGTCTTATCTTCTTGTATATCTAAGAGAATGGACTTTGTAACATACTTGGTCTAGTTTACATTTTTTACCAATATATAAGTTGAAAATTAGAGATTATTCACTCATTTTAAAATAACTCAGTAGTTAGAGGTAGTAGTAATACAAATATTTTTATGTTTTCATTAATGAATAATTAACAGAATAAATATTTATATAATTATGGTATGTGAATTTCAATGTGCCAGTCCTTCCTTTCATTTTGTTTTCAGATCTTACTTGTTTTAGCATATATATTAATATATATTATCCTTAAGAAGGCATGAAGAGCACCACAAGTGAACTTCTTTAAAAAGCGTAACTTGTTAAGTTAGGCAAATTTTAGAAATGCAGGTAAAATAATAGAATCAGGCCATGAAGTTATGAAAGTGTTAGTCAACAAAATAAATATAATTACATCAATTCTTCCTTTTCTCCTACCCATCTCATACCCTCCTCCCACTTCCTCCTATATTTATGGCCTATTCTTCTTTACCATTGTTGTATCAAATGCATTAAAACAACCACCTATATTATTTCTTTCTCTTTTTACTGATCCCTAACCAAAATTAGTTGTAATTTCTAGATATATCAAAAAATTATTTGTAAAGTCTCTTTGTGGAATAATTGGATGATGCCACAGTTACACAGAGCATGCCATCACTAAAATGTCTTTGACTATATATGCAAAATTCTAGATGCAATAGAGATAGATAAGGGAGATAATTAAGGACTGTGTTTTTTTGTAATTTTTTCATAAATCACATTGTAAGATGTTTTATTCATAATTTCAGAATAGTCAATAGGACAGAGAACCTTTGAAATGTTATGGATATTAAGCGAATTGTTTTGATCAAGTATTTCAAAATTCAACATTTATATTATGTTCTATTTAATTCATTTTCTTTATTTTCTTCTTAGATGAGGACAATCATAAAATGTGTGTTAGAGAATGTAATTCAATCTACCAAGAAAACTTCCTCATGTCTGATAAATTAGACTTCACATAAAAGTTAGGCAGAAGAGATGAGGAAAACTACTAAATAGTAATAAAATGAATAGACAATCTATGTAAGCACAAAAATTATAAACCTTTATGTACCAAATACTGGGAGACTACTTTCATAAAACAACACTAAAAAGCATAAAATGCCACATATGGCCTGGCAAAATAAAGATAGGACACTTCAATATCCTACTCATTGATTTAGATTTCATCTAAACAGGTTCTCCAAATTGAGAAATCATCAGAGTTGACATAGTTAAACTTTGTCATAGATCAACTGTATTTTATAGATATATATATGTAATATTGTATTCAAGATAAAGGAAATACACATCCACATCAGTAATACATAAAAGTTTACCCAAAACTGATCACAACATAAAGCTTAACAATTATAAAAATTCATGATACTTCTTTGTATCCTTTCAGACCACAATGAAGAAAACTAATAAAGTCATAGCAGTCTTTATAAACTACACAAAGGGAAGGCTGAATAGCGCACTTTCAATTGAAAAGTGATTTGTTGAAGAAATAAAGATTTCCCCATGAACCTGGTATTTTCAATATGCAGTGGGTAGGGGATATCCATACAATTGAGTTTGGACTTTAACCAGAGATGTATCCTGTTTTCTCTTCAGGGACACCAACAGTGCCACAAGATACCAAACTTCATCTCCTCATCTTCTATGAATGAACTCCTCAATATTTAAAGATTCATGCTTTCTAATCCAGTACCATATGGAAAACTCTTACTCATTGCCAAGGTCATCTACCAACTTTAGGTACTTGATCTCTATGGACAAGAGTTTTTGTGCACTAAGCTTAGGGAATTACTTCCCCAAAATTTCAATTCAATGATCCCAATCTCCTTTTAATTACCACTGATTTTTCTGTCCCAGATTACCAGAAGTATTTATCCCAGTAAAGCAACAATTTACTTCAGTTGTGCTTCTCTGTTACTAATCACAATTGATTCCTCAACTCCAGTTGACCATAAAATAAACCCTATTTTTAATTCAAATACATAACACTAACATCCCCAATAGAATCTTTCAGGATTTAAACACTTTTTTTCTGAAACATACCAGGCAAGCTTCCATTGCTTCAATTTCTTTCAATATTTTTATCTTTCAAAGTTCTCATAAAACAGACAGTTAGCTCTACATAGTAAATGTTTTTGTGAGACCAAATTTTCAAATACTTACACAACACTTCCCAAAAGAACATGGTCAGCTCTGTTTCAAAAATTAGACTCTATGGTATCCGGTACAAAAACTGTGCTAGTTTTGTTTCTGTTGCTGTGATAAAAACACTCACTATGAGTAACTGAGAGAAAAGGGTTTTTTGGTTTACATTTCCAGGTCCCAGCCCAACACTGCTGGCAGCCATAGTTGGAGTTCAAGTAAAGAACTAACATAGGGACCATGGGGAGACATTGCTCTCCTTGGATCTCTCAGCTTGCTTTCTCATACAACCAAGCACCACCTGTCCAGAGGTGGAGTCACCCACAATGGGCTGCAACTCTCTCACGTCAATTAATTGTGAAAATACTCTACAGACTTGCCTATAGACCAATCATTTGGTGACTTTTTTTTTAAAATCAAGGCTACTTCTTCCTAGATGCCTCTAGCTTACGTCAAGTTGACAAAAATCAAACAGCATAATCATATTCATCAAAAAACCTCTCCAGATTTGCTCTATCAGACTCTTCTGTTATTTTATTTTCCTTTACTTTACAAATTTTATAACCCATCATCTTTGGTTTTAATTGTCCACAAAGTTCTGGTGGGGAACAATCCAGTGGAGAGGTGTCAATGAGAAAGTATCACTGTCCATAACTTCTCACGTTTAAAAGAACATGAACCACTTCTCACGTTTTGCTACAATAATTGTCTTTGTCTTGTGCAGGTCTTGTGCAAGTAATCAAACAATTTTTGGCTTTATGAGTGCAGTGGTTGTGTCATTTGCAGAATAGACTATTAGACTCCAGAGTTCCCTATCCTCTGGCTCTTAAAATCTCATACTCCCCTCATATCTGTGTTTCTAGTGAGGGTAAGATTGCTTCTCCACTTGTGGCTAAGGACTCCACAATTACCGTCTGCAGATGGACCAGTTGTGAGTTTCCACATTAATTATCATCCATTACAGAAAGAAACTTTTCAACCCTCCAAAACAATACAGGCTTGTTTTGCTTCTCATAGTTGCCTTCCCAGATTGAATGTTAGTGACTATCCACTTTCATTTTTGAGACATGTCCTCTTACTGGGCACGGAGCTTACTAATTCAGCTATACTGGCTGTCCAACTAGTGCCAGAAACCTTCCTGTCTCAATCCCCACATTATTGGGATTAAAAGTAAATAGTGCTCTGTATGACCTCTTATTTGAGTGCCAGGGATCTAGCATTGCATCCTCGTACTTTTGTAACAAATACTTCACCAGGAAAACATCACCTTAGCGCCTAAAAGCAGTTTAAAGGAGAAATTGAAAAACAGGAAAGGGATCAGAAAAAGGAGAACAGAGCAAAGAAAACAAAATGAGAGAGGGAAACATAGTGTTCTACAAAAGTGAAGCGCATCAAATGTACCTAAAGCTATTTAACACAAAGAACATAATATAAATGCACACATTTGCAACTAATCTAAAACATTTATAAAACATATTTGTTTGAATAGAAATGTAAATATCATAAGAATGAAATCAAGGTTGGCATAATATTTTTTAATGTTTATTTAAAAGGGAATCACCAAAATATAAATAGAAATATGTTGGAAACAACCTAGATGTCCCTCAATATGGATAAAGAAGGTGTGGCACATATACACTTTAGAGTTGTACTCAGCGGTAAAACACAATGACATTTTAAATTTTGCATGCAAATGGATGGAAATTAAAAAAAAAAAAAACACTATCCTGAGTGAGGTAAGCCAGACCCAAAAAAATGATTATGGTATGTACTCACTCATAAGTGGATTCTAGTCATAAATAAAGGACATTGTGCCTATAATTAGTGATTTTAGAGAAGCTAAATAAGAAGGTGAACCCAAAGAATAACATATAGTTATCCTCCCGGATATTGGAAGTGGACAAGATTGTGCGACAGGGGTTGGGAGCACGGGGGTGGGGGTGGGGTGGGGATTAGGGGAGACAGGGAGAGAGAAGGGAGAAGGGGAGGATGGGGAGAGCTTGAGAGAATGGGATGGTTGGGATGGTGGAGGGGTGGATGAGAGAGCAGGGAAGTAGATATCTTAATTAAGGGAGCCATTTTAAGGTTGGTAAGAGACTTGACACTGGAGGGTTTCCCAGGTTCCCAAGGAGATGTCCCCAGCTTGCTCCTTGGGCAGCAGAAGAGAGGGTGCCTGAACTGGCTTTATCCTATAGCCATACTGATGAATATCTTGCATAACACCATAGAACCTTCATCTAGCGATGGATGGAGATAGAGACAGAGACCCACATTAAAGCACTGGACTGAGCTCCCAAGGTCCATATGAAGAGCAGAAGGAGGGAGAACATGAGCAAGGAAGTCAGGACTGCGAGGGGTCGTCCACCCACTGAGACCGCGGGACTGATCTAATGGGAGATCACCAAGGCCAGTTGGACTAGAACTGATGGAGCATGTGACTGAGAAGCCAATGATAATGTCACTGTGACTTGTTTCTACTGCATGTACTAGCTTTTTCGGACCCTAGTCTATTTGGATGCACACCTTCCTAGACCTGGATGGAGGAGGGAGGGCCTTGGACTTCCCACAGGGCAGGGCACAATGCCCTCTCTTAAGACTGGAGAGGGATGGAGGAAGGGGAGTGGGGGAGCTGGAGGGGAATAGGAGGAGAGGAGGAAGTGGAAATTTTTGAATGGAAAAATAAAAATATTATAAATAAATAACTACAATAAAAGGAACAATAATTTAAATATATAACTTGACCAAACTTATATGAAAAAGTAACTTGATAATTAGAGAAACTCTTCATCCTGAGAAGTTCATCTCCCTACTGTTACAAGTGATATTTTATCTGAACATTTACAAAAGAAGTGATGCTATTTTACTGAAATTTGTTCATAGAAGAAAGAGAGACTAAAATGATTCTGAACAATTTTTTTTTTAGTGAGCAGGACTCTACCAACTTCTCTTCACTCACCATGTTCCAAACCTTTCCCAACTTCTAGTTATTATCATTTTACAATCAAAATGACATATTTCAAACTTTCACATATGAGAAAGAACATGCAGTACTTTTCTTTCTGAGTCTGGTATGTTCAATTAACATAATGTTCCCCAGTTCATCCATTTTGCTACAAATGAGAGGATATCATTCTTTTTTATGGCTGAATAAATTTTAATGAGGACACAAAACTTTTATTTTTAATGAGAATCACTAAAAAGTCTTGATGAAATGGACTTCATTAAGATTTTGAATTTATGTTCATTCATAGACACTATACTATGAAGGAATGGAAAAAGAAGCTAGGCATAATAGTGTACACTTAAATTCCCAATATTCAAGATGTTGAGGAGGAGGAGGAGGAGGAGGAAATCATCCTGAGATATATAAATGGTTCTTATCTCCAAAAAGAATGAAGAAATTCTGCAATATGATAAATAAAAAAGATTATTAATATGTATAAGCCAAATTATATGTCAATATAAATACCAAACAGACATTTGACGTTTTAATAGACCTTATAAGTCATAATACCATTTGTCATTCAAGAGTCACTTACAATTGCAATAGTGACTTGACTGCTACTGGCATAATCAAGTGATTTCTCAATGGATCTGAGGAATATTCATGACCAGAACTATAGACTTTATGAAAGTTCTATTGCTGGATACGTTATAGACATGAGAAGTTATCTTGTTCCTTTTGTTTTGGTAAGTGGACTAGTAATCAAATCACCTCTTTAGATTTATTTTGATATCCATAAATTGAAGAAAGATTCATTTTTTTCTTTTTTTATATTTCTTTTATTTATTTATATTATTTAATTAAAAATTTCCACCTCCTCCCCTCCTCCCATTTCCCTCCCTCTCCAGTCCAAAGAACAATCCGGGTTCCCTACCCTGTGGGAAGTCCAAGGTCCTCCCCGCTCCATCCAGGACTAGGAAGGTGAGCATCCAAACAGACTAGGCTCCCACAAAGTCATTACACGCAGTAGAATCAACCCCCAGTGCTATTGTCCTTGGCTTCTCAGTCAGCCCTCCTTGTCAGCCACATTCAGGGAGTCCGGTTTGATCACATGCTCCCTCATCCAGCTGGCCTTAGTGAGCTCCCATTAGATCAGCCCCACCATCTCAATGGGTGGGCGCACCCCTCGTGGTCCTAACTTCTTTGCTCATGTTCTCCCTCCTTCTGCTTCTCATTTGGACCTTAGGAGCTCAGTCCAATAATTTTTAAATGAGATTAAGAATATATTTGTAGCAAAAAAAAAAACTGGACACATACTCAGTTCCTATAAGTATCCAACTGTTTTAAAATGCAGATGGGTATTGATAGCATTTTCTTCTGTAGCAAGCTAACATATTACCATATCTTACATGTAAAGTAAATGTGAATGTAGTTGGGAAGTCAACATTTCATTATTTTCTTTCTTTTATACCAGCCTTTACAATGAATAACTTAGTCTGTTAAACTGATTTACAATGGTCTTAACACATTTTGGTTCAAAGTATGTGTGTATGAATGATTTGCAGGGTTGAAGCACTGGTTAACAAATTGACTCTTTAGAATTATTCTTTAAATTACCTAATCAAAACACTGTAGCATTTATAATGCTGAGGAACATATGCTGAAAACATATCTCTTAATCAATTACCACTTTTTTTCCTTCTTAACTAAAAAGTTTTACTTCCTTGCAATCTCATTTCTTATAAAAACAAAACCTGTTCTTTTTCATTAATCTTATAAAAATCATTTTGAATAAATGATACATTCTGAAAAAGAGTGAAAAAATTAGTTCTTTTCTGAGTTCTTTAATGATCACCTCAGCCGGGCGGTGGTGGCGCACGCCTTTAATCCCAGCACTCGGGAGGCAGAGGCAGGCGGATCTCTGTGAGTTCGAGGCCAGCCTGGTCTACAAGAGCTAGTTCCAGGACAGGCTCCAAAACCACAGAGAAACCCTGTCTCGAAAAACCAAAAAAAAAAAAAAATGATCACCTCAATTTCATGATGGGCAAAGAAGTATGTACTCATCTGAACTTCATATATGTTCACCATCACCCCCAGAATTATTCTGATCAGGTGCTTTGTATTATGAGATGGCTTATGATGGGAACAGGTTAGATAAACTTCTAAAGAAATATGAAGCAGAGTGAATGACAGATTTAGCTCGGAGAAATGTCTGTCTTCTCTTACAGTCTCTCTGTATTAAAGGAAAGGAGCTTCTCATGCTTTCTATTACCACATTATTTATAGATTAGCAAACAAAACACAAAAACTTATAGACTAAAATTTCCAATTATTATATGAAAATATTTCTAAATAGATGCTGGTAGGAAATTCTGAACAAAATAGAGCTTCCAAACTTTAGTGGGTCTCTACCTTATATTTAATTACAATATTTTTCAAAGTATACTGTTTATGGTAATCACCCCGTGATTATCATAAGAAAGCAGCTGTTTCATGCTCAAAATTGGGAATGAGTAGAAAAACACATTACTTTGCATATTGTACATAGAAATTCAATAATTTTACAGGGCTTTCCAAGATCATTTTTTTCTGTTTTTGAGTACAAGTTACTTGCATTAGAGTTTAACTGTTGTGTGACATGCAGGATGTTTTGATATGAATATGTTAAGTGATTTTTGCTTTAGAAAATCGTAGTTATATCCACTAGTAACTGAAATGGTCAATTTCTCATTGCTGTCGTTACTAATAAAAATGGTAATCAGCATAGTTTGAAAAGTTCATATAATAACATGTTTGCTTAAGATAATTATAATAAGCCTTACTATACAGCGTTTTTTGTTATTCTTTTGTTTTGTTTTGGCATTGAGATAGCAAGACTGACACATTGATTAGTCTTTATAATTATGTTTTCAAATCAATAACAAGATGTTAAAACATACTGATAGATTCATCTTGTACACATGAGTCATTAGAATTTAATGATGTATTTCATCTTGTACACGAATCATTAGAATTTAATGTATGTATGTTTACTACTGTGTCTATAACATTATAACACACAACATGTTGAATAATGGTCTTCAGATACCATGTGTGTCTGGTTAGGAGGCATAATAAATGTATATGATTATCTGTGTTTTCCGTTACATAATGAGACAATACAGTTGCGAACATTTGTGAGCTAGACTCTGAGATCTACACATGGTGGGAATTATCACTAAATGCAAATTTCAGGCCCTTGAAACTCAAGTTAGATTTATAAGTACTATAATCTCTCTCCTTGAATGTATTCTGACTGTGACCTATATTCATCCTTTTTCATTACTACCTCAAAATACCTAAAATTGAATCTATTCATTAAGATAGACATTTATTTCTTTTGAGATATTCAAGGACATGATACCAAAATAACTTTACCTCTGTTTAAGGCCTCATAGCAGATAGAATCATAATAGTGGTCCTACATGCAAAAGGAAGATGACCTCATCAGACAGAAGAAGAAGGGCAACTCTCTATCTCATAATAGCTCACTCTCCTGAAGACTAATAGTCTGTGAAGAATTTGACTCCCTTTCAAGGATTGTGACCTCAATGAGAGTGATCTTGCAGTCTCTACTTAGAGATCTCACAGAATACAACTTCAGAGAGGGCCTGAACTTCCAATGCAAGATTACTAGGAAACAACCCATTGTGTGTGTGTGTGTGTGTCTTGAGTGAAGGGAGGTTTGCATGCACACACATGCAAAATACTATATAGTGTTACACAGAAGTAGTGAATTATAGAGAGAAGCAGATACAATGTATCCTAGATGCAGATTCAGAAATATGTAGAAAAGGGATTTCAGCCATAAGACATAGTCCTCAAACTAAAGGGACTTGTAGGTGATAGAAAATTAGGTCCTATTGTTAGATTATATGCACGTCTATGAAATGAGTATGAAGGCTAAAAAGCACAGACTAGTACAAACCATTGGTTCACCTCTCAGTTCAAGAAACTTGCAACACATGTTGAATTGACAGAAAAATGCTTTCATGTTGTAATATAAACAATAATGCATCACAAACATAGAGATTACTAACAGATGTAAAGAGAGATACTCCTTTCCTTATACTAAGTCCCGTCAAAAAAAATTCTTGTTATAATTATAATTAAAATGCAATGTATTTGCCTAAGATATTAAATATCATAGTTGGGGAAAGAATGAACTGTCAAAAATTAGCTGTTTAATAACATACACATGGTACTGTAGCAGCTCGGTAAGAGAGTCCAGCATTGTAAGACAGTATGCAATAGCATAAGAAAAGATGAGAACTCAAATATAAATCAATTTCTACTAAATGCACATTTCTTTTATAACTTCTTATAGTAAAAAAGCATCATAAACTAAATTATCTTATTTCAAGGAACTTATAGAACAATTCTTTCTTCACTAGAAAAAAATGTAATCACTAAGGACATGAGATGGAAAAATGATGTCTTCATCTTGTATTATTTTACAAATTACTAACATTATATTAAACACATCTAAATTATTTGATATGATACCTGGATATGTAAGGTCAGATGATTTAGAAATATTCATTTAAAAATTATTTATAACAGGGTTGCATGTATGATTATATAAGTAGAAAAAAAGAGTTTTGGATATAGCAATGTACATTAATGAAAGGTAAGGGGAAATTATGTAATTATGCTACAATCTCAAAAATGAAAGAAATATTATTAAAAAGAACCATGAAACCTGGACATGATCAAAATACACTATATAAAAATTTTTAACTTAAAAAGAGTAATAAAAAATAATTTAGACAGGCACTGTGAAACCTTTCATAGTATCTCTTACTGTACCAATTTCATGGCCATTGATATCTCTCAGCTAGTACTGTTAAAAAATCAGACCACTGTAGTCACTTCCTAAAAACATCCATCCAAGCTTCTTAGAGCCTGCGCTTTCTATTAATCCCAAGCAGATTAAAACATCTTAAAGTTAAAATAACCCGATGACCTACCAATTGAAAGCCTTTAATCATTTTACAAATACATTTTAATTAAAATATAATTATAACTCTCATTTTTCCATTTCCTCCCTACAGCCTGTCCTAGTTCTCTCCATATGGTGTTCAAATCTGTTTTCAATTATTATAGAAAGGTAGAGAGATAGACAGACAGACATACAGACAAATAGAGATATATACATGGATAGATATAGAGTATGTTGTTGTTTTCACTCATACAGTTTCATGAATGATCATTTTCCCTCTGTATCCTATAACCAATTTGGAGGCTCATACCTAGGAAAGATTAATACTCTCTGTCTCAGCAGTCATTACTTGTGGTTCTTTGCCTATGGTGGGAACTAGTAAAACTTTTCCTTCTTTTATATTATAATGTTTCTTAATCCTATCATTGTTCATGTCTTATTTTTTGTAGCCTTTTCTAGGAAAGACAGTCTCACAGCAGACTGCTTGGTATTCTTGTTCTTAAACATAGTTCTTCCCCTCTTTCATAATATTCGTGGCACTGTAGATGTCGGGGTGATGCTGCTGGTGTATATATCCACTGGATCTAGGTTCCCCACAATCTACTGGGCCTTGCATTGTAAGTAGTTAGTTTTCTGTGATTAACTCCATTGCATTAATAATAGTTTTTTTGATGAGTTTTCATAGCTACACTTATCAATAGATGTAAGAATAAGAATATAGTTAGATATTATATTGGGCTTTCAAAGTGGCAATGGTAGATTCTCTATTTAGGTCCATGACCTTATTAGCCAGGCTAGTTTGCTTAGTTTCTAGTACCAGGCATGATTTTCCTCCTGGTGAGTGGTCTTAAGTTCAGTTAGACAGATGCATATCATTAATATGCAATTGTCACTTATTGTACATCTATGGGCATTCTCCAATGTTGGTTATTACTGTTGTTCATAGGTGTCACAGCTAGGTAGGATGATTAACTGCTTTCTTTCTGTGACAATACCTATGGTGCTTTCTGGTACTCCATAAAATAGAGCACAGGAAGGAAGTTTTCATGTTAGACCCATAAAAAAAAAAAACACCTTTTACCCTAATCTTTATACAGCAGGATCATCAGTGAGCAAGGTATCAAACTGTTCTACTAACAAATACAGAGAAAGTTGATAAACTGCTTACTTCTTATGATAGTAGTCATGGGGTTTTAAAAAGTGAGCACAACAATGGTGGCATCAAAGAGAGAGCATTTTGGTTTTGTAATTAGAGCAAGTGACATTCATTATACTGATCACATTGTATAGAGATACCAAGTTTCACTTGTCAATGGAACAGTTTACAATAGAATTCAAATTTCTATTTATCATTCCGCACATGAATCTTGCATCCTGTACCCATTTACCCATTGGAAAAATGCCATTATTTATGGGCAAGAGTGATTAATTTTATAAAGTGTGATAATTTTTAGTATCCTTGTTCAATACATCTTCATAATTACTAATTTAATATAAAAATAACTCCAATCTATCTTTCTTTTTTCAAAATGAACACGCACCTTAATGATTAATTGTCTATTCTGAGCTCAAAGTTGTGCCTATCCACACAAGATAATTAAGAGTTAATTATGTATTTCTTTAGGATCAACATATTCTGTATAATATAGGAATCAAATTCCTCCCCTCATTAGCTCTTAATGCTTCCATTTGTGAAATTGCTAATCCCTTCTTTACATAAGGATGTGACAACAATTATGTAACATCTCTCAAACCACATTTTAGAAATAAAGATTTTTTTTTCAAGGAAAATAGTATATTTCTTTTGCAAAGACAAATGGCAGTATTAATCAGGGGTCTTATGTGTTTTCTTTGAAATAATTTCCCCATTTATTATGCTGAATTTTTTAATTTTTAAATACTCAAATACTGGGTTACAAATGCACATTATTTTTTAATGAATAATGAACCATCTAAGTCACTATATCTTTAAAAATTCTACAGAGTGTTGTGGGAATTTTTCAGTGGTTAATAAAATTTGCTAGGTAATCTTAAGGACCTGAATTAAAATTCCTAACAAAAGCTGGGAATGGCTTCGTGCACCTGTATCACAGTTCTCAGACATTGAGGTAACTAGATCCTGGAAGTTCAGTGGTCAGCTCACTGGCACAATAAACCCTTCAGGGACTGCCTTAAGGGGCCAAGACAAAGAATAAAATAGAAATGGAACAATTCTCTTCTTTTCCCCCAATGTGTGTAAATTCATGTACACACACACACACACCACTTTACATATATTTTAATAGAATTTAAGAATGTTGTTGAACTGATAGTATAAACATAGTGTCCACATCAATTTTTTATTGATTTTTCTTTGTAGAAATATTAATGCCTAATTTTGAGTCAACCATTTGATTTAGCTTGAGTATCCTGACCCAACATAAACTCACAAATTCACTGCTCTTGCCATTGCCTGAAACATGGAGTAGAAATATTCACCCAAAATAATTCAGAATTAGGTGATTTCTGGACATATTTCTAATCAGTTTCTCTAGAAAAAAAATTAAAATCAAATTATCCTAAGCAATTTTGGAAGTCAGGGGAAATATTCCTTCAAGTTTGATTTTGTGTTCTATTTGTAGAAAATCCAAAGCATAGATTCAGAATGTAGCAATCACGTTAACATGTTACTGTCACAAGATTCTTCTCCCAGTATTTACTTGGGCATTTACACTGTAGCTAGTACAACTTGGCAAGGGATAATCTGAGATGGATTTCATATGAAAATTATAACATCTGTGCCAAGAAAAACATAATGAAATTAAAGGACAGTGTTCTGATGATGCCTTTCAATTTGTTCAAATAGAAAGGCCTTATTATACAAAATATAAAATCACATAATAAAGCACTGGTAGAAATCAAATGCCAAGCAGTAATTTTATCAAAGCCTACCGTATTAATATCTCTCTCATGGCCTAATATAGGTGATATTTTTAAAAATCTCAGTATTGATGCTACATGGAATATTTTCAGTAATTAGCAAATGCTGCTAGTTGACTTAATTTTTATAATATTCCCCAAAGGCATTCATTTTCTTATACCACAAAAAGGTTAGAAAATTAGGCTGAAGTCACATAGTTGAAGGGTAGTGCCTATAATGTTTGCTCTGATGCCTTGTAGGCACACATATGTAGTTATCCTTTTCTGTCCATGAAATCCATATCTGCAGATTCAGCAGCCATGAAATACATCTGTGTCTCTCTATGGTGTGTGTGTGTGTGTGTGTGTTTGTGCATGTAGTAAACAATGCACATAATTCTGATCTTGTCAATTTTATCTAAAAGATACCATTAAATGTTGTCACAAGTAACCTAGAAACAATTTAAAATATATGTGAAATAAGTGTAAATTATACGCAGATAGTTTTCTATCTTGTCTATGTGATTGGAGCACCCATAGATTCAATACCTAAAGAGTCCTGAAACAAATCCCCTGTGGTGGTGCCTATTTCAGAGAACAATCACAAATGATGGCAGAAGGATTATTCGTATTCACACGTTTTATCAATATCCGACAATTCAACAAATGGTATTGAAGAACCCGGTGACTATTTACTCTTTTGTATTAAAAAAGCTGGAAATAATGAAAGTTAAATTTCAAAGGGGATCTTTTGCTTTGAACTTAAAGCAATATAGAAGTCTCATACACTTCATTTTACTTCTTATCAGTAAACACTAAATTTTCACTTTATTTTACAACTTCTTTGAAATCCTAATCATGTATATAAATATTTTATTCTACTTCTTTAAACATTTATAGTATCAGTAGTTACAATTATATACATAGAGGAGATTCCACATAAAAATATATATTCTAATTATAACTTATATCTGATATCAACATATAAGTAATATTTATTTAAATAAAACTAGATTACTCATCTGGGCTTCTCTTCTCATTGTGCAGTTAATTAAATCAAAAGAAATGAAGACATCAAAATACAATTGTAAAGAATTATTTGGTTAATTCAGACACCTAAACACGTGTTGCAATTACAGAAGACATTATTTCAGAAGAGATGACGTGCTCTAAAAAATCCAATTATTGTTAGAAAATGTTACAGGTATTGTCATTTAATAACATAGTCATCTTAAAAGCTAAAAACTTATTAATCAAAATTCATAATACATTGAAAACATAAAAGAAAAATAATATGGTCATCACTTAAAAAATAAATATATTGTATTTATCCTATAGCTATTTTGTAGAGGTATATTCAATTGCTACTCTTCAGCAGAAAGGGGCTCATAGAAATTTTAGTAAAGTATAGCATAATAAAATATTAAATATGACTTTTCTGAAAAATATTGTTGTCTCTCCAAAAAACTTCAGGAACTAAGTAAGGAATGCTGAAAACAAAATAAAGTTTCTTCTTCATGGAAGAGCACACTGAGTGGTTATCAATATCAGATGGTCAACCTTGAATACATACATTCAAGAAAATTTATACTGACTGATCAAGTTGTACTTACATACTTTGAATATATATGTATATGGATTAACATATTTGTATGTTACAACATTTGATGAAAAAAGATGACATTAATTTGAAAGAGAACAAGGAGACATATAGGGGATGTTTGGAGGGTAGAAAGGGAAGGGGAAATGGTATAACTATATTTTAACTATCAAAATATAAAAGAAATTATTTCTAAAAATAAATTGCTAAAGCCCTTGGCTCAGTTCAGAAGTTTGGCATCATACAGCTGGCCACACAGAGGTGTGCATACAGGAGTTACTTGATATAAGTAAACCACTAATGCTAAGCATGAATTTTATAGATGTATGTTTTTCAGTTATATGTCTATATTAGAAACAAAAACTTAAACTATAATGAACTCTATTTTTTACCAAAATTGTTTACAGTCTCTTTCCTTAAACTAATTATTTTCTACCCTTTGTGACAAACTATTTGGAAAAAAACTCCTCAATCAATAGTGAAGATTCTAATAGCTTGCCTCTTTGTTATACACTTGCAGTTCCATAAGAGACAAAGTTCATTTAAACACTGACAGTTGTTTGAAAATAGCTCATAGTCCATTGAAAGCAACTAAGATTGAATGCCAGTTTCTCTCTAACCAATACTCAGAGAGACATAGTTTTATTTTTACTTAATTACGTTTTATTGTTTAAATGTTACAGGGTATTTTAGCATGTGTAACATGTCCACCTATTAGAAGCAATCACTCAGAGGAAGACAGAGATGGAGCACATGATTTTGAAGTGTATTATTTGTGACCAAACGATCCTTGCCAAGCAATCAAAATATTTTATCCAATTCTTGTAAAGATATTGTTTCCTTGGCAGAGTAATTTGCTGTTAAAATATAGAACTGATGCTTGTTTCTGTAGTTATGATGGGCTGCTTTTGAAGGCTGTAGAATATGGGCTTTAAACTGCTGCTTGTTTCCACTGAGGTTTAACATGTTTTATTGATAGAGTCTTATTAAAGAACTCTAGTAACTAAGGAGCATACAGTGAATGACTTTCACCTGTAGTCTTTAAACAATATGAGGGTTCTTAGATAATGTTTAGACTATTTCCAAAGTATTCCTAACTAATTTCTAATAATCCTCTCTCCCTGTCTGGCCAAATTACAGATAAATATTTCACTATGTTAACATTCATTTATTTCATGAATATATTAGAGAAAGTGATGTCGATCAACTTATTTGGGGACCACACATTGGATTCTGAATGTGTTCCATGACTGTCTACCTCTGTTCTGCTGATTGTTTTTTTTTTTGCTGTTGTTTTGTTTCGTTTTTTGTTTGTTTTTGAGTAAGTAGGGCTTCCCTTACCTCTGATTATATAAATATATGTCTTGCGTAGCTATTTTACATCACAAAATTGAAAATCTTTTGCGTGCTCTATCTCAGGTCCACTTTTCCAGGAAGAGAAAATAACACTACTCCTCTTCATTCTCTCTGACAAAACATGATACAGTTATGGAGATGGAAGAGCTTCTGTGAAACTGGAAGGCAACTGCATAAGGAAAACAGTCACAGAACACTGGCCCATGATTTAATCAACAGCACATCTGAATTTATTTGATTTTCCGATTCAATTGCTATTTTGTAAGTACCTATTTTTTTTTCCTAAGCGACAGTGGGAGGCATCTGTTACCTGCAGTGCTGTAATATTAGTGGCATCAACAAATTTCCTAAGTTACCTTTGGTTATGGTTATCATCTCGAACTCAGGCGTCAAAGGTGCAATGTATACTCAGGCTTCCTGGCTCTGAGGA
Organism: Neodon shergylaensis; assembly: GCA_025134845.1. NCBI lineage: Eukaryota > Metazoa > Chordata > Mammalia > Rodentia > Cricetidae > Neodon > Neodon shergylaensis. Next base: position 5,380,041 of record JABTXL010021554.1, read on the forward strand.
CAAGTGGGATTGGGTGGCTGACTTGTACGTGTTCAGGAACAGGCTGTAGCTGCTGCTCTCAGTGTATGATAAACTTGTTCCAGCTAGCAGCAAGGCTTGGTTTATATGTAGGGAGGAATTTGTAGCTAGGGGCTTGAACTTTTGATGAAGGCAAGTAACAGGACATGAGAAAGCTGCCGAAAGCTAAAGGCCTTCTCTACTTCCTTCTAAGAGATTATTCTAAATTTAGTAGTTCAGTATTTCCCGGGATGTTCTCTGAGACTGAATGAATCACCTGCTTAATGCCAGGAGCTTTACCTGCCTGAGAAAATAACCTGAAGATATCCTCAATATTCTTCTTATCATCTTCTGTATTTCCACTACATCACATCTGGATTCCCGGGGACTCCACACTATAATTACGGGACACAACTCTTTTTCCTAGTTTTCAAGTACGATATTTTTTTTAAATTTATGGTTTAAAAGAATCCTTTCTTATTTTACATACCAATCTTTTCTCTCTCCCTCCCTTCCTCCTGCTCTCCACACCTTCTTCTTACCCCACCTCCATCCACTCCTTAGAGAGGATAAGACTTCCCACTGGGAGTCAACAGATTGGCACGTCACTTTGAGGCAAGGCCAAGGCCCTCCCCCTATATTTAGGCTGAGCAAGGTATCCCTCCAAAGAGAACGGGCTCAAACAAGCCATTTCAAGCACTAGGTATGAATCCTGGTCCCACTGCCAGTAGCCGCACAGTCAACCCCTGCCGTACAACTGTCAGAGGACCTAGTTTGGGCCTACCTGTGCAGGTTCCCTTGCTGTTAATCTGGAGTCAGTGAACTCCCAATAGCTCAGCTGAGCTGTTTCTGTGGGTATCACCATCATGATCTTGACCCATTCAATCAAATTATCATTCCTTCCTCTCTTCTACTGGACTCTAGGAGCTCAGCTCAGTGTTAGCTGTGGATCTCTGCATCTGCTGCCATCAGTTGCTGAATGTGGTTTCTATGATGACAATTAAGGTAGTCATCAATCTGATTACAGGGGAAAGCCAGTTTACGCTCTCCACGATTGCTTAGAGTCTTAGCTGGGGACATTATTGTGAATCGTGGGAATTTCCCTAGTGCCAGGTTTCTTGCTAGCCCCATCGTAGCTTCTTCGATCAAGATATCTCTTTCCTTGTTCTCTCTCTCTCTCTCTGTCCTTTTCCCATCTTGATCATCCCATTCCCTCATGTTCCCCTCCCCCTCTTCCCTTCTCCTCTCCCCCTCCCATTCTGACCTCCTTTCTCCACCCTGGTCTACGTTCCCAATTTTATCAAAAGTTGTTGTCTATTTCCTCTTCTCCAGGGAATCCATGTATATCTGCCTTAGCATTCTCCTTGTTACCTAACTTCCCTGGGGTCGTGGATGATAAGCTAGTTTGCTTTACATCTAAGATCCACTTACGAGTGGGTACATACCGTGTTCGTCTCTAGTAACAGATAAATTTTATGGATTGCCTTCATTTATAATCAGATTTTTGATCTTCCTAAAGCCATGACCCTATCAGTATGTACCTCTTTTTGTCTCTATCCTGATGAACATAATCATAATTACTTAAAATTTCAGTTTAAATTCTTGCTGATAATAAATGCACAGATATAGCAGCCATTTTAGATACTTTCATCTCTTTTGATATTCTTGAGGTATTTTATTAAATAATTTTAAGTTAATTAGTAAGATATTCTTACAAAATATGGCATTTATGTAAATACATCATGTGCTTTTATATAATATATGCATACATAAAAATCTTAAAATCAAGAATAAAAATCAAAAACATGTATTTAAATAGATTTACAACTGAATTAGAGGGAAGTTTTTGTCTGACATTGTTAAGCACAAAATGAAGCACTAATACATCAAGATGGTACATAGCCAGTTTCACAGTAATATGTCTGTGCTCCAGTCTGAGCAGCAATAATCAGGGTATAGACTAAAATAGAAAAATGAATATCCCTTAAACAGGTATTAAGCAGCAGAGGAATAATTCAAAGAAGGTTAAACCTTGTCACTTCTTGTAGGAGGCTCTGAATAGAAATATTTTCACAGAGCACAGTTAATTTAATTTGAATTTAAAATCTTGACTTCTCATTGACCCCCTTATTCTAAAACAGATGAACTAAAGTCTTAATGGATTTCTTTAAAGTTAATTAGAATCTGGTTTAAACCGGACACCCAATCCCAGAAGAAAAACTTCAGCAGGTGTTACAGCCAAATCTTTATTAAAATACACTATACCACCGTAGAAATACATTCAATACAAAAATGCATATGGCAGGACATGGTTTTTGCTCTCACTTCATTTTTTCAGGCTAGAAGACACAGTGCCTAAAAGCAAAAGCAAAATTTTATCATTTATATACAATTTATTTTACATATACATGTATGCAATATATGGATATAGACATGCTGGCAAATATATGTATATACACATGCATATATGTGTAAGGATTTTACTCCACCAAGAAAAGTATTTATTTTTTATAATCTAGTAATCACAATGAGTCTTAAAATTAAAAACTCTTTAAAATGTAATTGACAAATAAATTTCCCTATTCTCACAAATTGTTGACTGTTTTGTTGTAAATCGAGCCTTTAATATCTGAGGCTTCCCTGCTAGATCTGCAAGTACACTTTTGACTCAAAGCTTGGGAACATTGAATCCTGGGTTCATAACTGTGTCGGTTTAGAATGCTAGAGTGGAGAATGGAGGTAGAAGTTGTTGATTAAATCCCACACTTCTGTCTAGTTAATTTTAATAGGTTTAATTTTCAGTTGATATTTTCAATTGCCTTATTGAGTTTACTTCATTACTTTTAGTAATAAAGTCTTTTCTGAAATTTTAAATAATATATTTTTTAAGAAAATTCATCAGTTTGGTGGGCAGTGTTTCATCAAACTTTCCACAATATACTGTGAGCACTTTATCAACAAATAGAATTTTCAAATTCTATTACCTATGGAAAGATAAGAGGTTTCTGAGTCTCTACCAGATAATTTGACATTGAAAACAAACAAAAAAAAAACTGTCCTAACTTTCCATCACTTTTGGGAAGGGATTAAAGACAGTAAAGCAAAATGTGCATTTATGTCTTTTCCCTAGAGATGGTCTGAAGTGCAGAGATGGTCCTGTTTTTAGCATTTCCTCATCTCAGAAGGGCAACGTCATTGATCTGCTGTGTCTATCATTGTCTGCCTTTGATCTGTCATTTTTCAAGGGTGTCTTGCTGCTTTGTACAGTAGGGTACAGAATACTAGTTTGTTTCAGAAGCAAGTCCAACCAAAGAAACAGAGAGAAAAATAACTTGAATGTAAATATAAAAGTTAGGCAGAATGTCTCATCTCAAAATAGGCAGTTGATGACAGTAAGATGGGGAAGAGCAGACATTCTTTAGAGGAAAAAGAAAAAAATATTGTTCCTTTAGAAGTTAGTAGATAAACTCATTCACTGCTGATGTTATATTAAACTAGACAAACATTCTGAGGAGCAAGACCTGCGTCTTCTTATTGAGCTAAATTCTTTGATGATTGAATAAGTGTATACATCAATTTTCATCATTTATTTTTATGCTATAATTCCTTTCATCAGTTTCCTCGAACAATAACCAGGATTTATTGCTTGATATAACTGAAACCCCAAAACTATTATGTTTCCATTTTTACAATAGGCATTCAATTTTGCAATAAAAGCCTTAGTTCTTTTTCACATATTGCTGTGACTTTGTATGGTGTCAGCTTCATCCAGAGCTCAGGTTTACTCTTCACTTCATAATGGTACTTCAATTATAGTCATTGTTCTATCTTTCAAAAGGAGGAGGTAATGGGAAGAGAAGAGAGATACGAGAAGTATGATGATTGGGGGAGGGAGTAGGAAATAGAAATGGAAGGGGATAGAAAATGGAAGGAAAGGGCAGAGGCAGAAGCAGAAGTGGGAGGGAGAGAGGAATCCCTTCTATTTCATTGCTGTCTGCCTTTTCTGTATCTCTGTATTTCTATTTAGCTTATCACTAATTTAAGACTTGGAAATTTGAAAAGCTAGGAACACAGAGTTTCTCAATATGTTCATATAAACTAACCAAAATTTTAGGAGATAGAGTTCTTCCAAATAACTAGAAGTTCTTTCTTAAACTCCATGCACAAAAATAGTAGATTATTGTCACACATTTTAATATATACAAATAAAAGGCTGGGGATAGTGATGCCTTGGTATATCAGGAGATAAAATGAGCAAAATTTGAGGAAATGTTCATACTTTGATTGGATTAATGTTTGATTAGTGGCAATGCTCAGCAGCTTCATTTGTACTCTGTTAGTCATTCTGCACTGAATTAAACTATATTAATTTATTGATTTATTTATTACATCTGAAGGTTTTTTCTGATTATCAATTTTCCCTATAAATTAAGTCAATCATATTTATTTCTTTCATCCAAAGCGGGTCAATACACCTACCATCACAAATACCAATATTTAGGTATTTAATAGAATTTTAGTTATTCATGCATAGAGGCTTAAATCTCATATAGTTTAGTAAGTTTAGTTTGTTAAGCTCAGTTAACTGGATCTAGACATAGATAACATTTGAGTAATATCATTTTTACTTTCTTAAAGTATTTTAAGTGAAAATAAACACACAATTGACCTTTGCAACAGATCAGTCACAAACTTAATGTGTCATCCATATCCATCAACATACCAACTGTGTTCATAGTGGTATAGCTGGCCTTGGCTCAGAGGTATTTGTCTCTCTGTTGGGACTCTGTGTTGACAGCATCCTCCTGTTGCTTGTCCATTTGCTTTCCTTGGCAAATGTCCAGGTTCATGAGAAATGGTGTTAATATTTTTCTCACAGTGTGATCTTGGGACAGATAAACACAGAATGACTGAATGGGCGAATCAATTTATATACTTAAGCTTTATCACTATATGCACTAGAAAGGAGTATCTGGCACTATCATTAATTTTCATTTCTGTATTTCTCTTTACATACGAGAGTCTTGAGGCAGGGATCTAAGAAATGCTACGCAATATAGACCTAGAAATAACAAGTCTATTGCTGCAGAAGTTCAGGGTCTATAATTTCCAGTAAAGGTACCTTATACATGTAGACTATCACTTCTAAAGAAGATTTAATGTTGGCAAGCTCAGTTACTCGTTCTCTGTAATAAGACTGCTGGGAGGTCTGGATTTACAAACACAAGGATAATGTGAAAGCAATGTTTATTTCACAGCTCATTCACATGAATTTTCTTGGCAACACCACATCACCAAACATAAGAATAAATTTTCTTATACAGGATTTCTGTTAGCTTTTACCTTCATAAGAAGCATAGCAAAATGCCAAATCTATATTAAGCAACACATACTTAAAGTTTCTTTGGAGAAAAGAAGCATGCATAATAAAAACTTTTTTATTAAATTAGAATGCCAATAATAACAGCATGTTTGAATCTGTAGGAGTAGATTTCCCTTCTTCAATAATTGAAATGTTGATTAAATAATTTTAATATGTTAAGCCTAGTTGAAATTGACAGTATTTTGCATATTATGAACAACTAACTTCACGAACACCTTTGAAAACCCTTCCATTTATATATTGTCTTTTTAAGGTTTTATATGTACTTTATAGCCTGGCTTTCGCTTTATGCTGATGTCAAGATGACATTAACATTTAGTCTTCCTGACTTTACATCCCAAGTACGGTTGTTTTAAGCATGTTCATTCTATTGTATATTCTTTTGAGATCTCTTCTGGGACAAACACTCTACTTAGTGAGCATGTTGATGATTTGATCTGAGATCCTCTTGGCTTTTGAAACATTTTGATAGTGCCTAGACCTTTATAAGTTGCCAATGTCTAAAACATGAAGATATATTCCATTATTAGACCTATATCATACTGATATCATATAGTCTAAAACATCCAGTTTCATATGTCAACATTTAAACCACAACAACCTCAAAAGGCAAAAACTACAAGAAAATTGATTGTCAAAAGCAAAAATAAAAATTAGCTTCCCCATCATGTTATCAATTAACAACTTACATATAAACAATGAAATGACATCTTTCTTCTTTCACTAATGACCATTCAGAAACCTGATAATGGCATATATTTTGTGGGGAGCACATGGATATTGTAACTTACACTGATCAAGGCAGTGATGCCCATACAACATTAAAAAGAGCTATCTGGCACTAAATCTACTCAGTACCCTTTATTAACAAAAATTACCAGAAGTCTATGATGAGCTAAGATACAGATATTTATTGGAATATATTTGTACTAATTGTTGTTGAAGACAGTCACTTTGATAATGGAAAAGCACAATGAATAACATATACATTTTAGAATTTTACAAGAAAGCAGAAAGAGATGTCCAGGTTATACTGCAAGAAAGTAAAAGGAAGGATAAACAAAAAGATTAAATTAGAGCTACATGGTATTCAACATATATATTATGATATCATTTACATCTGGAGAGATGCCTTAAGGACTTAACATATGTAATTTTGGCAAGAAGGGTACAAAACACGATAGAAATTAGAAGCACTTTTAAGCAGTATACAGATGGAAAATTTTGATAATTAAGGACAAAAAATTAAAACAAGAGAAAAACTTTAGGTGGACTGAAGAGAATAAGATATTTTGACTAAGGTTACATGGCTATTTTCATTTTCTACTGTTTGCAAACTGGAAGTATAAAGTAACAGACAAATCTTAAATTATTTTTGAATATTTAATGAGAATATTTAAATTAACATGCCATTTTTCTAAATTAATCACAGGTGCACGCCTACATATGTTATAATCAAATAGTGGAGACTAAGGAAAAATAAAAATTTCAGAATTCAGAAACAACTAAAATACACTGTAAAAAATGAGTCAATGAAAATAACAGGGCACCTTTCAGGACAGGACACTGGTATGGTATTTCAATCTGATCAGATAATAGACCCCAAAGGAGAATGTCAAAGGCTGTAATTACTCTCTGCAACCTTCAATTTGGCTTTGCCATGTATTCATCCAATATGCACTTTACATGCATGCTATTTCAAAATATTTGTTATCTTGTGTCTCAAAAGCACATTGCAGAAAGCTAATTTCTACAAGAGAAAACACTGAAATTATCTTTGGTGAAATGAATGCGATAGAAGTTAATAGTTTAGGAGAAGTAACCAACAATATACCAAAGCTTCGTTTTAACACACACATGAAGCCTTTCCTTCTCATCAGCTGATAAGTCTGTTTTGCCTGAAACCTAGAATCTTGACCATTCTTTAGAAAAGTAGATTAAAAAAAAGGGGCTACCTGAAAAGTAAAGTGAGAACTTTCCTAGATCAGAAGCCACCATCACAATTTGCATATAGAAAGACAAAGAATACAGAATATTTTTTTAAAGTACTGTTTTTAGTTTGATCATTGTAGAAGCTGTTTTAAGAGAATGTTGACTCTTTTAAATAGATTATTAAACTTTTAATATATATATATTATACATTGCACCCCAAGGAAAATTTCTCCTTCTGTCACTCCTCCCAGACCCTGGCTCTTCTGCCAGATTCATTCCTTCTCTATTCTGCTACAGAAAGAAAGCAAAACTTCCAGGGATATCAACTAAACATGGCATGGCTAGTTATAATAAGACCAGGCACAAACCCTCATATCAAGGCTAGACTTTTGAATTTTTAAGGACTAGGATTTAAAAAGTTGAATTATTTATCCAAATAAACAGTCAGAAGATGAGTAAGATACACACACAATAAAATTCTTAACAATGAAAAATGAGAAAAAGGTCTATGAAATACTATTGATTTTATTTTGTATTAGCCATTTACTTTTGAGCACTGCATTGACTTTGAAATTTCATTAATAAACCCAATTGTACTCCATTGGAGAAATCTGAATTTTCCTTTAACAGCAGGTATCAATTGCAGAAAGCTTCTTGGTTATAGTTGGGATTCTTTGACTACATCTCTAATTTTTGGGTTCCTATGCAGTTTGAGATTGTGCAAGAATTTGTGCTTGCAGTCAGTCTCTGTGAGTTCATTAGTTCAGGTGTGTCTGGAAGATACTGTTTTCTTAGAGTCATCCATCAATTCTGGGTCTTAAAAACTTTTGACCTCTTCTTTTGCAGAGTCCTGAGGGTTGAAGGAGGAGTTTGGTGAAAACATTCACATATGACTGAGTGCTCCTAAGTCTCTCACTCTGTTCATTGTCCACTTGAAGTTCTATATGCTAGTTCCCATTTATTGCAAGAAGCTTCCCTGATGATGGTTGGGTGAAGTATTGGCCTACAGGTATGTCATGAGAAGTCATTATATTGCTATATTTTTTTTATCAGATCCATACTATTCTGTTCTCACCTACACCCATGTTCTTTTAAATCTGAAGTTCATGTTCACTGTCAGGCTTGTGTTCCATTTCAGAGAATAGTTGTTTCCTTCTGCAACATTTGTGCTGTGATTATACCCAAATATCTAGAAGTCAGTTTTCCATTATAGATCACAGTGTTTGTAGCTGGACTAATGGTCACCTTTCTCCTCTGATGGAGTGAAGAGTCCCTTCCAATACCATGAGCGCTGGTACATTCTTTCATAGCTTTCTCATCTCTCTCTCTCCATATATAGTTATATATATATATATAATATATATGTAATACCCCTGCATATTATTTTATTTAAAATTTATTTGCCAGAAGATAAAAAGATCATAATGTTCCCTTATGGTGTCATTTCATAATGTAAATGGGATGAAATAAGATCATGTTTAATGTGGCCTGAAATGGTTCAAAGTCACTGAATATGTTTGATGTTTGGAATGAATACAAACAGTAAGCTATTCTTTCATCTACAAACACTTCTCTGTGTGTTATAGTTCTCTTCTTTTGACCATTTCTATAGTATTTTCAAGAGGAAAGGGGAATTTTAAAGAATCATTTCTTTTCTTTCTAATGAGTTAGAGTGAGAATAATCAGAAGCAAGAAACACAGAGAAATGGCAGCTCTTAATACTTTGCAGAAAAATCAGCATAACATTGCTCTAAAGAAACAAGAGGATGAGAGAATGAGTATCACAGAAAAGATAGACATCTTTTAATTGCATTTCATAGTTTCAGAAGCCATCTCCTTCCCAGTCTTTTCCTAGGCATCTTTCTCTAAATATCCCACACATTCATTTCTTTCTATTCGAAGCTTCTGCATCAGCTAATAGAAAGCAGGCCCCGATTCTTAGTGTCCTGGTTTACAAATCTAAGCAGACATAATAATTTATGACTCTTGAGAATTCTTCTCTACTTATGTGACTTCAGTGGGAAGGAGTGAATGTTCTGTTTGTTTATTTTTTATTTGATTTGCAACTATAGGAAACAGAATACAATTTTTCAATGAGAATGGAATGTAGCAAATACCTAAGATGTGATGTTACTTTTGTTTTCATGAAAATACCTTAGCAAGAGGAGTTTTGAAGGAAAATGAGAAAATGGTAATAATTGTTGTAGTGAACGTGAGTTTAGCTCTGAAGTGTCAAAAGAGCTAAGAAAACAGAAAGTGTCGGCTGTCCACCTAGGATAGCACTTCTTTGCAGCATTCTGTCCATGATAAAACCTGGGAGTCTTTAGATGACTCCAAGAAATGTTCCCATTTGAGTTAACCACTGTGAAGACTTATGTGAAGCTGGACTGTCTATTTGTAGAAATATTTGTAAAGTAATGGATAGCCACAGAACAAGATCAAAGAAATCCTGAGAACTAACAGTAAAATACCACCTTGGAGATCCATGGCACAGCTGCCTGGAAGGGCTTTGTTTAAGACCTCAGAATGACTTAGGACGGCTCCTCCAGTGCCTTCTCTCTAAAGAATGACCTGGCTTTGCCACATCTACCATACTAGCTAGGGCACAGTACTGCCAAACTCTTAAGAACTTTGATCCACTGCCTACCAACTGGGATCTCAGGTAAGAGAGTTCAATGGATAAGGCATTTATGGATAATAACTCTGTCCACCGGAGTAAAGTATAAACTAGTGTTTAAGAACGTGTGGCTCATGCCTTTAATCCCAGTACTCAGGAGGCAGAAGCAGGTGGATCTCTGTGAGTTAAAGGCCATCCTGGTCCACAGAGCCTTCCAGGACAGGCTTCAAAGCTACGCAATGAAACCCTGTCTCAAAAAAAAAAAAAATGCCACCAACAGTATTAGCTTTGAGTGAAAAGGGCAGAAAGAAGTTAAAGTGAGAAAGACTTTGAATGTTTAAAATCTGCAAGAGAAAGAGTCACTTTAAACAACATTGTTTTCACCCAGTGACCCAGAGAGGTAAGTAACACGGAAGGCTTGTGGGGTTCACAAGGGTCTCCCTAGGAAGGGGAAAGAGAATAGATTTTGAGAGTGGAGTGGGGATTGACGGGAATAAAATCAAAAAGGATCAGATGGAGAAGGAGATGGAAGAGAATAGTGGGAGAAACAACTGGAACAGGGAGCATATAAGGGACAAGGTAAGAACCAAGTGAAATGGAAATTCCATAGAACCTAAGAAGGGAAGATTCCTAATAATGGTGGATACGGAACCTGAATGGGCCATCTTCCATAACCAGGCAAGGCATTAAATGGAGGGATTGGGACACCAAACCAGCCACAATACTTTCACCCACAGTCTGTCCTGCCTGCAGAGTGTTCTGGGACTGGAGACTCGCATAATTGTCATCAGAGAGATTCATCTAGGAAATGATGGGAGAAGATTCAGCATCCCACAGCCAAACAGTAGGTGGGGCTCTAGGAATCCTGTATAGAAGAGGGAGGAAGGATTGGAAGAAAAGAGGGGTCAGAGACACCTGAAGAACATAGCCCACAGTATCAGCAGGTCGGATCTCCTGGGAGTTTGTAGAGATCAGGGAACCTGTGAAGGTCTTGCCTATGTTCTCTGCAATTAGATTATGTTTCTGTAGCTTGGTATTCTTATGAAATTCCTAGTAATGAGAGCAGGGGAATTTTTAAATAATTTTGCTTGTATATGGGACCCTTTTCTGCCTAATGGGTTGTCTCCTCCAGTCTTGATGTGAGAATTTTTGCCTGGTATTTATGTAGCTAGTTATGTTGTGTTTGTTTGAAGTCCTTGGAAGGCCTCCCCCATTCTGAAGAGAAGTGGAGGATGGATGGATCTGGGACAGATGGTAGCTGGTGGGGAGAGACCTGGGTGAGGGTAGGGAGTAGAAACTATAGTTGGGATGTAATATATCAGAGAACAATACACAGGAAAGGAAGGGACAAAATAATTTAACTATTAGAAAAAAAATCATTCTTTCCAGAGCACAGGAGTTTTTGACGGAAACAGACATGTGAATCAGTGGGGAAGCCATAAGGCAAATGTGAGAGCAAAGTAAACCACAGCCAGGAATACTCTCTGAATCTAGAAATTGACACCACATGGCCCAGCTCTGTTTCAGATCTGATCAGGATTGGAGAGGAATTCCCACTGCTTCCTCTTCATCTGAGCTGCCATTGTATGCTGGTCCCCCAGGGGCAAGGACAAACATGCCAAGGGATGTAGCCAAATGTGAATATCTCTATCATGTTCATGCTTAATTTCGTCGAGCAGCTGAGTTCAGGAAACAAAATGAATTATTTTATAGCCCACAACATTCCAACTTTCATTAGGAAGTGATTGTTAGAAAGCAGCCATGTTTTTTTCTCTCTCTCCTTTAGATTTCCTGAATAAGCATAGAGGAAAACACATAAACGAAGCAAAATAAAATTTCTAATGAACATTGAAGAGAGGAGGCTCATCAAAATCACTGGATATTTCACAACAGGAAAATATGGCATAGCAGAAAAACAGTCAGCGGGGAGCTGGGTAGATTATTCCAAATCTGGACATATTTAAGAGCCCTAAGGCATCATCACAGATAAGAAAATGGAGTGCTGGAGATGAAGAACCTGTGTAGTTCTTGCAAAGCCAGTCTTGCAGTCCAAACCATGTTTCACTATTCAGCTATGTCTATTTTTGATATTACCAAAATGTATCATTATGGTGGCAAGCCTGTCTGAGTCATCACTGCTTCAAAGGAACTTTTATTCTGGCAAGAGAACTAGGTTGTGAAGGAAAAAAAAAAATCCTTCTACCTATCAACATAGAGAGACAAGATTATGTTTGGGGCAGACTAAATTAAGGATAATAAACCTGAAACCCTCTTCTTGTTCAGACAATTCTCCAAGACTGTCAGTACCCAAAGACAGAGACAAAGAAAGACATAAAACTGGATATTCCCAAAGCTGGTGTTCTAGAGTAGTCATTCTCAACCTTCCTGATGCTGCAACATTCTAGTACTTTTGCTCATGTTGTGGTGACTGCCAACCATAAAATTATTTCGTTGCTACTTTATAACTGTAATTTTGCTACTGTTATTAATTATAATGTAAAATTCTGATATGCAGGATGGATGACATGTGATCCTCAAAGGTGTTATGACTCACAGTTTGAGAACCACTATTGTAGAGATACTAAGTAACTTGTATTTGTTAGCACTGGACCCTCGAATGCTATTATCAATTACCACTGTACTGAGGACATGTTCTAAGCCTCACCAATTAGAAATTGCTTTAATAATAAAATAGGTAATTATCAATTACTTTGATCATCTTTTGTTCAGCTTTGTCTGTGTGATGAAACCTGGATGGTAACACTAGATTAACATGTCTTTAAAATTGAGTCAGTTCTTGCAAGAGGACGGATAGCTGCTTATGACCCAGAGCCCAGGCATGAAGACAATGTTTTTTGGGGGGGAAAAGTTCCACTGGGTAAGAAAAAGCTCTGATGAGACATGGATAAAAAAGATTTGAGTGGAATATCTTGCATCAAGTGTTATAGGTATCTAGGTAGAGTCTGAATAGAATGGCTGTTTTGCAGCCTTTTCCCAGTTTTCCTCATGGCTGTGCATGAGAATTTATTGACAGTGGGAACAGAATGAGACCCAAATATTATTTTAAATACTAAGGTTATCTTTATCTTCTGGATTGGCTTCTAATGCTTCCATTTGTCTTCTTTCAAAGTTTCATATACAAGCCTATTTATCTTTTTCCTTTGTTTATTTGCTTTCTGGACTTTGAGGTACATTAACTAGTTTTGTTACACTAGAAAATGGATTTCTGGCATTGGAGAGATGGCTCAGCATTTGAGAGCACTGGCTATTCTTCCAGGACACCTGGTTTCAAGTCAGTTCACAATTGTATGAGACTCCAGTTCCAGGGGATCTACCCTCACAGAGACATACATACAGGAAAACAACAATGTACATTTTAAAAATGTAAAAAATGTAAATAAAATGTATTTCTGGAATATCAAGACATTAAAAATTCCTAGAATTGGAATTTGTTATCAGGATGAAGGAATCTACCCTGAAACAACCACAGAAATGTGTGCTATGTGAAATCATATTCAAGGGATTTGTGCTTAGAGCATTCAGTACAAGAAGCCCTTGAAAACTGATGTAAAACATCCATACTGTCAATAGAGATACAGCACTATTCAAGTAGCATGCCAGACTTTAATTAACACAAGCTATAATTGTATTAATACCTGTACTCATCGATGTTTTTGCTGTGTAGGACTTTAATGATATATAGAATATTTCAAAAACATAGTAACCTACACAATTCAAGATCAATATCCAACATAAAGTATAGAAAGATAATTGATTTGAGAAATTAATCCCTAGTTGCTGAGGGATCTTTATGTAAATGAAACCTTAAACAATCAATGTCTTGATGTGAAGAGTACATTTCTAAAACAATTTTATACTATAGAGAGACAGCATATCTAATAAAAAATTAATACACATATAACAATGTAAAATTACTTTGGTAAGTTTTATAAGATAATCTTAAAAAGACAATTTTAAAAGATTCAAAAGTAGTGAATATGTACAAAGATGCACAATACATTTATATGTACAAAGATACATTTAATTTTAGTAAAATATGTTTATATATAACGATTGACTACATTCTTATATTGTGCTATAGAATACCATAGTAATAACTATTTATTTTAAATGAATGTCATAACCAGGTTACATATGTTATCTCATATGTCTAAATGCAGGGCTTTCAAAATGTCTGTATACCACGAATACCAAGCTCCTTGTGCCCTTTACTCAGCATTTTTTCTTTTATCATTTTTCCAGGGTTATTTTTAAGTGCAGATTTACTCTCCTCCAACCATGTGGTCAGCACTTCATACACTAATTTCAATTTCAGAAAAAAACATTCACCAGCAATTCTTGCTTCCTCTGGGACCAAGGGCAACGAGACAGCTGCACCAACTGAAGCTGTGAAAAAAAAATTGTTTGTTGATTTGTTTTCTTTTTCTTTTTTGGTATGGCTTTTTTGTTTGGTTCATTTCACATTTTGACAGTGAGCATTTTCCTGGTGAACGCAATGATATAACAAATGTATTGGGACAATTTAAAACATACAACATACAAATTGATTATAAACTTGTTTCTTTCACAGATACAAGGCACTGGGAAATTTGGAGATGAGGTGTTCCACAAATATAACCTAGTCTCCAAATTTCAATAATATTTAAAAGTTTGAGAGACATTGTCTTTGACATATGAAAAAATAGAACCACTGCTCCACATTTGGAGTAGTGGAGTTGACAGAATATTAGGCTTTTTAAGAAAAGGTTTCATTTAAGCACATCGATGAAAGGACAGAAAAATGCTTAATTAGGGGATAGTAAACATCAAGGCATGGAAGAGACTTCTAAAGAGTACCAGCTAAAATGTATTAACACCTCAATCAATCAGTTTTTTCCCTTTAAATATTCTATTTAGTAGTGACAGTTTCATATCTGACAAATCTGTGTCAATGTTGCTTGAAAAATATTTTCAAAGACCTACATTATGACAAAATAGAATTCATACCTTGATTCAAGGCACAGAGATGGTAGACATGGATATCTTTACTCACATGTAGATCTGACATATAAAATTGTATCTTTCTATAAATAAATAGAAAGTAATGTAAGCACATCAGTTTGATTTTCATTTTATTTTGAAAATAAAAACAGAAAAACAGAAACTGAGTACATGTGAAATACAGGAATTTTGGCTATTAAGCATATAATCACAATGAACATGGATGATCAAGTATCTCTCTGTTAGGAGACTTGAGTTCCTGGGTATATGCACAAAAGTCATATAGCTGAATTTTTGGTGGACCTATTTCAGACATTTGCGGAAAATGCACACTGGTAAATAGGTGTTCCACTTTCCCTTCATCTTCATCAGCATCTGTTGTTATTTGTTGCTTTAAAACTTGTCCATGATGAATAGGGTAAAGTAAGATGTCAAATAGTTTTAATTTGGATTTCACTAACAGATAAGAGATGAACATTTTCATATGTTTTGCAACCACTTTGGTTTCATATTTTAAAAACTATCTGTTTATTATTAAACTGAGGAATGAAGAATGAAAATGTACATTTACACAAAAGAATATTATTTAATGTACTCATTAATCTACTACAAAATCAGTCTTTTATGCAATAAAAATTTACCTATTAAAATACTCAGAAAAAGTGCTTATTCTGGATAGTTTAGTGATTAGGAGAGATCACAGTAAAACAAATGGATTGTTTTGAATTCTCTTTTTTTTTACAATGAAGTCAAAATAGGAGCCACATTTTTAAAGATTTATTTGTATGATATTTAATTATGTGTGCAGGTTTGTTAATGTGTATGGGCGTACATGAGTACAGATGCCTCTGGAGGCCAAAGACATCAATTACATAAGATCCCCAATTACAGGAAGTTTTGAGACTCAATGAGATGTGGATGCCAGAAACTAGGGTCTTATATTCTATCAGCAATAAATACTCTTCTAAACCATCTCTCCCTTGGAGCCATGAATTTAATAAAAATCCAATTAAAATACATGATACTGAAATGGGTTATAACTTAAAATTCTTAACATGTCCTTTAGAATATGTGTGTGTGTGTGTGTGTATGTGTGTATGTGAGCCCGAATGTCCTTCTAGAATCAATGAAACACAGATTTATCAAATCTTTATCTCAGGAGCCAAATAAAGCTAAATACATAACCCTGAATACCATAACTATACACCAACCAAATACCCCTAAAAAGTTGAAAACTGAAGTGGTGATCCTGCCTTTAAGAATCTGAGAATGAGACTGTGTCTGAGAATTTTCTTTCCCTATTTCATATTCCTTTTTATGACTGGGATTCAAAGCAAGCACTATTATTGCCCGGTTTCTTTGGCAAACTAGTGTGGCTACTGGGATAAAAGGTACATGTCAACACTGGCTGGTCTGTAAGGCTGGCCAGTGGAAATATTAAACACTGTAATCTTCAGGAAATATTTATTAAAATACAAGTGAAATATCACTACAAGAGTTATCTCAATATATATCTTTCACTAACACTTCTCCACGAATAAAATAAAAAAGAGAAGGAAAATAAAATTTGCATATCTGTTCCTGAGTTTTTATCTAACTTTTATCTGAGCTTGAACTACAGTACCAAACATGGTTGGCTGCATTTTAGAATTTTACACTTCAAGAGAAGATAATGGCATGTTAAAATCAAGTATGCTTTGTTTGTATCCCTAAATTTCTAACACTTTCTGCTTAATATACTTTAATGCTCCATTATATGGCTCATAAAATTTTACGACTGTGATATTTTCACTGTACATACTATTTTCTATCAATATAATATGATGTTTTCTGTCTCCTTGAATGCTTTCTTCATTAATTACACCTTGTCTTAAACGAACAATTCAACTTTCAACTTTCCTCATTTTACCATTATATCTGTGCTCATCCTTTGCCTTTGATGTGATTTCTTTCTCAGGTTTATTTACGTAAATCTTAAACACTGCTAAAACATATGAATTTTGCAATGATCATTTTGTGTGTTTATATATAACCTCCTTTTAATAGTGTATGATATTGACAAGCATTGATATTATTGAAATTTTTATCATGCTCTTGTTTTGCTTTTAATTTTAATTTATGCATATTTTTATATTTAGTAATGTTTTATAATATTCATTGAGTTTTAGGTTTTATTATAATATTTACTTGTGATGTGATTAATGAAATAATTACACCTAATAATGTCAGAAGCTAAATCCATAAAGTTTTGCAATCATGGTGTCTAGAATGATCTGTACAATGACAGCAATAATACACACACTTAAGTGGAGGGAGGAAAAACCAAGAGGCAATGACACTAAAGAAAGATCTGTTCAGTTCAGTACCCCATTTTTTAATTGAATTATTTAGAATTTTAATGTCTAGTTTCTTGAGTTTTTTTTTTAATATTTTGAAGATTAGACATTTCTCTGATGTGGAGTTGGTGAAGATTTTCTCCCATTCAGTAGTGTGCCATTTTGTCTTAATGACTGTGTTCTTTGCTTTACAGCAGATTCTCAGTTTCAGGAGGTCCCATTTATTCATTGTTGTTCTTATTGTCTGTGCTACTGGGGTTATATGTAGGAAGTGGTATCCTGTGCCCATGTATTGCAGGCTACTTCCCACTTTCTCTTCTATCAGGTTCATTGTGGTCAGATTTATATTGGGGTCTTTAATCCATTTGGACTTGAGTTTGGTGCATGGTAATGAATATGGATCTATTTTCATTCTTCTATGGGTTGATATCCAGTTTTGCCAGCACCGAACAGAGAATTCTCAACAGAAGAATTTCAAATGGCCAAAAGACACTTAAGGATATGTTCAACTTCCTTAGCTATCAGGGAAATGCAAATCAAAACAACTTTAAGATGCCATCTTACACCTGTCAGAATGGCTAAAATCAAAAACAATGACAGCCTATGCTGGAGAGGATGTGGAGTAAGGGGAACACTCATCCATTGCTGGTGGGAATGCAAACTTGTACAACCAGTTCAGAAATCAGTGTGGTGGTTTCTCAGAAAATTGGGAGTTAACCTACCTCAGGATCCAGCAATACCACTCTTGGAAATATACCCAAGAGATGGCCAATTACAGCACAAATGCATTTGTTCAATTATGTTCATTGCAGCATTATTTGTAATAGCCAGGACCTGGAAACAACCTAGATGCCCCTCAATGAAAGAATGGATAAAGAAAGTGTGGCATATCTACACATTAGAATACTACTCAGCAGTAAAAAACAATGACATCTTGAATTTTGCATGCAAATGGATGGAAATAGAAAACACTATCCTGAGTGAGGTAACCCAGACCCAAAAAGATGAATATGGTATGTACTCACTCATTAGTGGATTCTAACCATAAACAAAGAACATTGAGCCTATAGTTTGTGATTCTAGAGATACTAAGTAATAAGGTATGTTGTAGGGATCAAGGGACTGCTTTTGGTCCCAGCCGCCTGGCTAGCATACACCCGAAATAACCACACAGAAACTGTATTCATTTAAACACTGCCTGGCCCAATATCTCTAGCCTCTTATTGGCTAATTCTCACATCTTTATTTAACCCATTTCTAATAAACTTGTTCACTAAGAGGTAATGGCTTACTGGGAAAAATTCAGCATACCTAAACCCGTGGCTTTTCTCTGTCTGACCTTCTTCCCAGCATTCAATTCTATCTACTGCACCTACTTAAGTACTGCCCTATCAAAAGGCCAAGGCAGTTTCTTTATTCAACCAATGAAAGTAACACATAGACAGAAGAACCTCCTACACCAAAGGTGAACCCAAAGAAAAACATATATAGATCCTCCTGGAAACTGGAAGAAGACAAGATGGCCAGGCAAAAGTTGGGAGCATGGGGGTGGGGGAAAGGGGAGAAGGGGATAGAAAAAAGAGGAGGTTGGGGAGAGCTTGGGGGAGTGGGATGGTTGAGATGGAGGAAGGATGGATTTGGGAGCAGGAAAGGAGATATGTTAATTAAGGGAGCCATTTTGGGGTTGTTAAGAGGCTTGTCTTTAGAGGGGTTCCCAGGAGTCCATGGTGATGTCCCCAGCTAGGACCGTGGGCAGTGTAGGAGAGGGTGCATGAACTGTCCTTGTCCCATAGTCAGACTGATGACTATCTTTAATATCACCATAGAAGTTTTGTCCAGTGAAAGATGGAGATAGAGAAAGAGACCCACATCAGAGCACTGTAATGAGCTCCCAAGGTCCAGATGAAGAGCAGAAGGAGGGAGAAGATGGGCAAGGAAGTCAGGACCACTAGGGGTTAGTACATCCACTAAGACAGTGTGCCTGAGCTATTGGAAGGTCATCAAATCTAGCTGGACTGGGACTGAAAAAGCATGGGATCAAACTGGACCCTCTGAATGTGGCTGACAATTGGGGCAGACTGAGAAGCCAATGATAATGGAACTGGGATTTGTCTCTACTGCATGTACTGGCTTTTTGAGATCCTATTCTATTTGAATGCATACCTTCCTAAGCCTGGATGGAGGGTGGAGGGCCTTAGACATCCCACAGGGCAGGGTAGCCTGCCCTCTCTTAGAACTGGTGGGGGAGGGGAAAGGGTGAATGGAGGAGCAGGAGGGAAGTAGGAGAGGGGGAGGAAGTGGAAATTTTGATTGGTATTACTTATAAAGTAATAAAAAAAGAAGGAGCTACAGACAAATAAAGAAGGCTGAAGATAGGAGACATAGTCTTCCCCATGGAAGAGCACACCAATTGCTATATAATACCAAATTGTCTACTCAGAAAATATGTATATGGGTGACATTATATTGACTGAATAGGTTATATTTAGATATGCATCTAACACATATGTATACATACATGCCTCTAACAATAATTAATAAAAAGAAAGACATGGATTTGAAAAAGGAAATAGCTTTAAATCTGGGGAGGTTCAAATGAAAGAGAAAATTATAATTATGGGAGTGATTATACTATATTCTCAAAATAAATAGCTAAATCATGTGTATTATGAAAAGTAATTGGTAAAAGATTTAAACTGTTTGCTTTTACATTATTATTCATGTTCTTCATGCTGCTTAAAAGAACTTGATATTTCATTAAACAATCCCCATGACAGCCTGCCTTGTAACCCCAGAATTCATAAAAATAAAACTGACCTCTCTATGCATTCTGTGGTACTCACATCAACATAGGGTTACACACACACAACACACAAACACATACATACACACATTAAATCCATAAATAAGTCCCTGTGATGTATATATACGTTAAAAGCACATTACTAAATGGAATGAAAATAAATTTCTAAAATCAACTTACTTTTATCTGATTTTAATTTGAGACTTTTAAGACTTACAAAACAATAAGTTGATATGTTTTACTGATAATTTTGAAATTACATTATTAAAGATTTTTGCTTTTTTACTCTTTTTACTTTGTCATAATTATTTTACTTAATTTATTAACCACTATCATTATCTGATAATCAGAAAATTGGGGGAGGGTGTAGCAGAAGTAGAATATACTCATTTGTAACTTCCAAAGGATAAAAAGAATATTTGATCTATCTGTTGGATACCATCCTAAGCAGGGATACCACTTGTCAGGGTAGGGCAGGGGGTAAGAAAGATAAGTAAAAAGAACAAATACACGAGTGAAAATAATAAGCAGAAACATAGGATAGCATTAGAAGGGAGTTCCAGTGAATACTGAAAATTCACCCATATTTAATTTCCATTTGCTTAAATACTCCAAAAGTTAAGAGTAAGATAAAAGCTGCATTAAGATGATAAAAGAATGAACAGACCAGTTGAAGGATTATGGGCTACATTCTACATGGACATTCTGTTGCCAGAACAAGACAAATAATGCTCACTCCCTAGACCTAAGCATACTGTAGGCAAACCGTTCCCTGAATGGAATCCATAGTTAGCTACCTAAAGGAGTAGGAACCTAATTGTATCCTCAGACTTTTGTTTGAGGTAGAAACAGATCTACTTCTTAAAACCTGAATTACCAGGTCAGGATATTAACCACACCTGTTGTCTAAACTGTTGGTAACAACATTGAAAGAGTAGAACTCTCTGATTTAAGTCAGGGTAGAATGAAAGCTTGACCTTTGTTTGAAGTAGAATAGATCTGTCTTAATACCTAACATACAAAGTTTGGATATTAGCCATACCTATTATTTAAACTGTTGACTATAACCTTGAATGAACTGAAGTAAATTCCAACTCATTGGCCTTTAGTCAAGGTACAATGGACCCATGTCTATGGTCCCCATCATCTATCCAGGTCTATAGATGTGCAGAGCACATTTTAAAGAATGTAAGTCCGTAACTATGTAATGCTGAGACTGAATCTGTCAAACCAGAGTTGCCCCATCTTCTTACAGAAGCAACGTTTCCTTGCAGAACAGAGCATCATGATTCAAGCAAGTGTTTTTTACACTAAAATTTAACTGACTATAAATATTATGTTCAAAATATGTAATCAATTATATAGGTTACTAGTAACTTAATAAGAGAAATAAAACACTGCTCTGCGTTTGCTTAAAACATTAAGGAAAAGCAGGACCTTGTCCCAGGGCTGACACAGAGCTTTCTATTCTGGGAAGTCTTTTAAAAGGAAGAAAAATGCAAAGTGCAATGCTGTCAGCCTCAACCCTGGAGTGGGACAAACAGCATCTGCCAATTGTGCTTTCTTACATAATCAAGCATTGGAATTTTCCTCAGAGGACTCTCTGCTGCAGTTGCCATGGATACAGCTGAAACGTAAAAGCCCATTTACCACATTTCAGGGAATTCATATTTACATATGGAAAAAAGAAGAAAAGCAGTATACAGTTGGACTCAAATTTTGCCTCACAGAAAGTGGGCCCAATCAAAGTGAATTATTAAACTCCTACTGAGTCTTCCCATTACGATTATCAATATGACCAAATCAACAGGCCACGCTGCCCTCCCATAGCACACGGGTTTAATCACGGACAGAGCCAGACAAAGTTTCAGGGGCAATTATAGGAATTAGAAAATCTATAGCACATTTTGGATAAAGTTTTTGAAGGTGGCCTAATGAAACACATTTTGTTCAATCAATACAAAGCAGCAGGGCAGAGCTGTCCAGTGATTCTCTGTCTGCATTCTGATGTAAATTATGGGGCTGACTGTGCAAAGCCTTTCCTACACCTTTACATTTCAAAGGTGTAGAAACTAATAGCATTGCTTTTTGCTGAAAATGACAACTAAAATTGCGCACATTCACCTGAGAAAGAGAACAAACAAATTAAAAGAGCTGTATATTTGAAACGGGAAACTGACCCTACAATAGGATTAGAATTGTCCTTTTTTTTTTCTGACCATTGTGTGGGTTTTTTTTTCAAGCACATGTAACTATTTTTATTAGCATTCTGCTTCATTTAATTTACTGCAATTATCCCGTATGGTACCTTATGATTCATGAGTGTTACTGAGATCCAACAGCATATTAAACATAAAAGTATGCTCTTGTTGAGTGTGCCACCTTAAGTTGGAGGGAGATTAGATAAAAAGAAGAGAAAAGTAAGCACAAAATGAAATATAGCAGAGAGCAACGGGAGGTGAACATTACTATAACACATTACATACTTCTTTACATACTTCTATAGAAATTCAAACTTTATTGAAATTTAGACAGTGAGGCAGTTATCACAATTATTAAGTAATTGTGGCAAGATAAATGGAATATTAAATACAGATATTTGTAAGAGAACGGACACAGGAAACTAGCAAGGACTTGAAGCACTTGTTCTTTATGTCTACCCAGGCACTTGCTCTTTGTGTTCACTTATGTATGATTTTTAACTACAAACAATGTTTAAAAGAAAGATATTTCTTGTTAGGTGGTCTCTGGCTCTTGAAGGAAGCACTATCAATCCAGATGAGAAAAGTTTATTAAGGTTTATGTGGATACACTAAATTGCATATGTTATTGTTTTTATTTAGGTAAATGCTTAAAAGTATGACATCCTGTGGCTATTTTTTTAGCAAATCATATTGTTATTTTAGCCCTCTCTCTCATTCTCCTGTAAGTATCTCTACCCTTCCTTGATAAGCCCTCCATTTTCCCATTTTTCTCTATTAAATCTATCATATCCTGCTATTCCTCTTTACCCTCCTCCCATCTCTTCTGCATTTATGTCCCTCTATTTCCCTAAAATGATCCTTTCCCCCATTTTCTTGATAAGATTATTTAAAATCAACTCAAAAAGAGTGATATCATTCCTAGGACTGGAAACCCAGCTAATGACTCAGTTCCAGTAAAATCGTGGTCCTGGATGAGAATCTACAGCTGCAAATTACCTACACCAGCATACTCCCTAACAACAACACTTTAAAATTTGTCTTTTTACCCAGGTATACATGCAGTCTCACCCCATCATCAAGAAAGTTTCTCTTTATAACAGATGAAAACTATTATATATAACTGCAATCAAAATGCAGATTTCCAGGGCCTTATCTCAGTGGATGTATATATAAAGCACTCCAGCACCTAAGGCTCAGAGAAACTTGGAGAAGACAGGGCGGGATGACTGTGAAAATCAGAGGTTCAGGAATTGTGCTATGAGCTTGTGTATCCTATTAATATTAGAAGCTATATCTATAAAATATTGCCAACATGATAGACAAAACAAGAGATTAATAAGGACAACATTAGTAAACATTACAATCAGGATTAAAAAGAGTTCTGAGGCCTCACCCCTACCCAATGATTTAGAGACAAATGAGGAAAGCTCAAAGTAAGAGAGATGGTCCTCCTTAAAGGAGATCATATTTATTGGTTGTGTAGTGCCAAGTGGTCCACTCTTAAACATGACATATATACAACATTTTATATACTCAATATGTTTTGTTTTTTAGTGTATATGCATATATAAATATACATATGTATGCAATAAAATTGGTGGAAAAAACAGGCCTTGGATTTAGAGGAGTAATGGGAGGGGTATGTAGATGGTATTGTAAGAGGAAAGAAAAGGGAAAAACTAAAAACTTTAAATAAAATCTCACAAATAAACGAGAAGTGTTTTTAAAAGGAGATTTCTTAAGAAGGGTAAGAAAAACAGCAATTCTCTACTCTAAGACTGAAAATTGATTTTGTTGAAATGACCAGCTTGTCCTTGAGGACTAATCAAGAAAGCATAGTATTTTGAAGAAAGAAGTTATATTTCTAGCTGAGTTTCATAAGGAATCTTCAGGGGAGATTTTAAGATGTTAAAGCTGCTCATTAATTATCTTCCACATCTGAAAAAGGAGAAAATTGTGAAGATAAATAAAAAAGTCAAGTTCATTTCTATTTATATATTTCAGATGAAATGTGTTTGATTGTCTTGAAAAGGATGCTATCAAACTATTGAGGAATGCTTTGCAATTTTAGTTTGATCTCAACAAATATTAAGCTTTTCATTCTTATGGCAAAAGTGTAAAAAGTCTCAATAGAAATAATAAATAAATAAAATATTAATAAAGAAACCCAAAACTAGGATCTCCTTTTATCAAGTAACTTAGGATAAACCTCAATCAAGGAACAGCTGAATGTTCTGAGCAGTTGAGTAAAATTCATGAAGCATCATCTCTTTGTCCTGAAGTCAATGAGGTCACTTTTGGCAAGGTCCAATCATTGATTTGCTGTCTGTGTCAGCCAAGAAAGGATTACAAACCCATGTTTCAATTTTAAGGTCATCTGAGCATAAGTAACCTTCTATAATTTTCTTTAGGGTTTCCAAATATCTGCAGATTTCTTTATGCAGATAAATTAAAAGGGGGTATTTTCATAGCTGTCCTTCACAGGTACTTTTAATATAATCACCAACCACGGTCAGAGCAGTGCTCCCAATGATGATCTGCAACATTTGGATTTTAAAGACTTGTTTTTCCTTATATCTATAACATGTGACACACACAGCAGATTTATTCTTGTGTTTTTTTCTCAGTTTTACTTGTACATCCACTATTCATTATAAAATAAGCCTAAAAGGAGCCTTATCTTATCACTGAAAAAAGAAATTTCTGCTAGCTTTTGAGTATTTCATCATATGCTCTGATCTTCTCTATTAAACCAGCAAACATTATGTGGTTAAGAAACTTTGTATTTTTCTTTCCAGTTGTTACAATCTTCTGGAAAACACATCACTGTTTTTCCAGAGAAACAATTTTATAGTGGTAACAACAGCAAAAGTATATGAGTCACAACACTGTAAGTTGTTCCTACATTCATTCTCAATGAAAACAAGTGTGCCCTTACCAAGAGGGATATTTCCATCTTCCAAGAGTCCATAAAAATCTCATCAGTTGTGAAGAATCAGAATGGCCTTACGAGAGAGTGAAGTTTCTAGCTTTTCTCCTACCTGAGTTTTTCTGTTCTTCAAGAAAAGAAGAAAGAAAAAAAGGAAGGAAGGATGGAAGAGAAAGTAAAAGAAAAGGAAAGGAAAGGAAAGGAAAGGAAAGGAAAAAAGAAAAGAAAAACAAATTTTTATGCTGATGGCACTAGGAGAATAAATGGTCTTTCTTGATAGATATTTCCATGTCAATCAACTTCATGTTTAGGAGGTAAGGCATGACTACCTCTCATAGCCACAATTAAAATATGAAGAAAGCAGGATATTATATGATAGCATTTCATGCAGGTAAATCACTTGACAGGTTCACAGCTTCGCTTTATTTCCACTGTGATTCAAACCCATGAAGAATTTGAGTGTCTTACTTCATGAAACACCCCCTGGTGCATGGCTTTCTTTCTTAACAATGTGATGAGCAAATATTTTGTGCTCTGAAAATCTAAATTTTCATAACATTAAAGGTTTATTAGCTCAACCTACAATTTGAAACCAGGAGAACACATTTTTCTGTTTTTTTTTTCTTTTGCTTTGTTGAATGCACAAAATACAACTGTATTTATTTTACTTTGAATTGTTGGATTTTGTTAATCTACTATGATCAATGGAAATAAATCAAAGTACATTTGTCTTTAAGTGTTTATATTTGCTTAAGTATTTTCAGAGAAGGAAGAAATCTAGTTATGGAAGATCCACATTCATAAACATAAAATAGTGATATACCTATATACATTCTTTTCACTCAAGAACTTTTGTTATTCAGATACCCAGACATAAAACAATGCTAAGGTGACGTGGGCAATAAATCTATGTATGGATATGGGAGAAAGAGATTCTTGTGCTCTATTTATATTTGGACATAATTATAAAGAGATCCACATATTTCCAGACATTTTTTTGCTTATATATTTTTAAGGGGATTCATTTGTTTTTTTTTTCTCATACAATATATCCTGGCTGCAGTAAACCCTCCCTCCGTTTGTCACAGCCTCTTCAGATCTGCTCCTCTTCTGGTTCCCACCAAAATAAGAGCAGGTCTCGCAACGATATCAATCAAACATGGCAGAAAAATTTACAATGAGACTAGGTACAAACCCTCTGCGATTGCCTCTTCAGTATTTGCGAGCACATGTGAGCCCTGATTCTGTGGGGTTTATTCGCCTGGTGTTCTCAGTCCCTCTGATTCCTTCAGTTCTTCCTTCCTCTCTTCCTGTGGAATTTCAGAGCACAGAGGGAAGGAACCTGGTGGCGATCTCGAATTTGTCCTTTCTCTGCACCTGATGATTGGCTGTGGGCAACTGCATTTGCTCTCATCAACTCCCAGAAGAAGCCTCTATTCTTACGTATTTAGTAGGATTCCACATGCCCTAATATGATGAAAGTGTAGGTTATATAAGCTGATTAAAAAAAAAAACTTGTTCTATAGATGCTATACATACTTGGGGACAAAATGCTCTTTGAAAGCAAAGATGCTCTTTGATAAGTTAAGTATCCTAGTGAAAAAGGTAAAGAAATATGTTAAAATTTGTCTTAATGAGTTTTCTGTTTAGCTACTGTGAAAATATATTAACTACAATAGTGTAAATAATGAGATATTTTAAGACATGCATTTTGTGATATCATGGCATCATTTTTCTCTGACTCTATTTACATGCATTCATATAAACATATATATCTAAGTTGCACTGACTCCATCTGGAATAATGCTTTACACACACATGCACACACACACATTTGCAAAGAAGAATATTTGGTATTGATATCGCATGATGGCTGTATTCTTCCCACTGTATCCCCAACTCTGAACATTCCTGAGGTGCCTGTAGATCTTTGTGCAGGATTCAGGACTCGTGATCCATTTGACAGTGTCACCACTGTATTCTGATTACTCTCACCTTCTTCTACCTCAAACAACCCTTCCACTGTCTTTTCCAGAAAGTCTCTATCCCACATTCACACCATTTTAATTCATTCTGTGACAGAGCTGGCTTAACCAGGCAGTGATTCAGCTTCTGAATGACAGTGATTTGGGAATTGTGCTCTGGGGACTTGGTGGGTGAACTAATGGTACATAGCTGAAGAGAATGACTGCCCATCTCCCAGAGCCCATCAACACCCAACATTTTGCTTGGGTGTGATGTGGCCCAAGAAAACCGCCTTGATCTATGATTCCTGACAGTCCTAGTCTTGGACATTCTCAGCATGGCTACATTTACTATAATGTAATGATTCTAATGGCTTTGTTATTTGCATAGAAGTGTATTTATCAGTTAATTTCTTTATTTTTGTCTTTGCATTCATTCCACACTGTCCTCAGGATTGTTACTTGAACCTTACAGGATAGTACAAATTTTCTGTTTATGGTTTGGGATTTATTAATCAACTACTTATTCTCAAGCATCTTGAGCAGATATGTTGGTAACAGCAAAGAGACACTTACCTCAGTAAAGCTAAGTGTAACTTATGTCAGACTAAAAACATAATATCTAGAAATTAGTCAAGACTCACATCGATTTTATATAAAATAACAGTGAGTTTTTCACTGACACCTTAGACTTCCTCAACCATGAGAATTTGTCTGGGCTAATGATACCAGGAAAAATTCATAAAATGCGTTACAGCATATACTGGAGATATATTCAGCTGTAAAGAGAAAAATTAGTAATGAAATTTGCATCTCAATAGATGTGACTGGGAAACATTAGACTTAGAGAAGGAACACAGACACAGAAGAGGACATCTCTCTCACATGTGAATTTAATTTCAAAATCTCTAGATTTTGTGTTTTATTTTGAATACTTGTGGAAGTGATGAAGTTCAAAAGGACTCATCAAGTGGGGGACACACTAATAAGCATTCCCATAGAGCTTACGACATCAGCCATGGGCTTTTACAGAATGCTTATTTTTATATCACATGTATGGACATTTTGGCTATGGGTGTCTCTGCACACCCATTAGCATACCTGATACATGAAGAGTCAGAGATGAGATTAGATAGCCAGAATTGAAGTGACATATGGGGATAAACCACTATGTGAGTTCTGGGAACCAAACATTGGTCCTCTGCAGGATCAACAGCTATTCTTAGTCACTGAGACATCTTACCATTGCAACAAATGCTGGGTTTACTGTACCAACCATGAAATCTCTAAATATATACTTAATTATACTTTAACTATAATCAGTGCAGCTTGTTACTACTCCCAATAGTAGTTGTGCTACTATTGAACAGTGGGCAAATCTTACCTGGCAGCGTGGTACTGTGTTTCATAGAGTTCAAAGTTGTTCAGGTCTTTGATTTTTTTTTTTGCCCCATTGTTTTGAATAGCACATTCTGGCACGATGAAAGCTAATTAATAACAGGGGGGAGAGTTTCTGAGTTAATTGTAGCTTTATTTCTCTATATTTCTTTCCTGGGGCATATGGCGTCTTAAAGGATTGGGGTCTCTAAATTACACTGGGCAATTGAGAAGAATCACAAGAGTTTGTACTACTACTGTTTGTGTTATCTCTGAGACCTCCATTATCAAAACTCATAAGGACTTATTCCAAACATGGCAATGTTATATTTGCTTAATAAACCATGTTTCTGAGCAACATTGTTGAATCATATAAGATATTGATCTTCTAACTAATTTTTATAATTTTGTATTTTTTAACTCACTTGCAGAATTATAGAGTCTACATACGATTTTCATATACCCTTTGTATGACTGACATTCTTACACCCTTATCTGCAAGTCCAAAGCTTTTCACTAATGTAATTTCCCATCTCTGCTTTTATATTCACTATGTTCTTTTACCACAATCTCTTTACTAAGTGACCCCTGAAGCGGGATGCTAAAAAGAAATCCACACTAGCTCAGAAATGAATATATAAAGGGTTATTTATTTAGGGGTAGAATCACAGATCACAGTCCTCTGCTCAAATGGGGAATCCAGAAGCTGGAAGAGAGAGGGAATAC
The DNA here is from genome assembly GCA_025134845.1 of Neodon shergylaensis. Classification (NCBI taxonomy): domain Eukaryota; kingdom Metazoa; phylum Chordata; class Mammalia; order Rodentia; family Cricetidae; genus Neodon; species Neodon shergylaensis. The sequence continues at coordinate 5,409,310 of JABTXL010021554.1, forward strand.
ATTGGCATATAAAAGGCCATGCCCAAGTGGGCAGGTAACTTAAAGGCTACTGGCTGAAGAATTTCCTATAGCAATTCCCATAGGAATTCCTGATTAAAAAATTAAAGACATCTAAAGATTCAAAGATAGGATCCACATATGAAAGAGAACATGTAACTTTTGACTTTCTCGGTCTGGAATACGTTATACAGAATGATTATTTCTACTTAAGTCCATTAGCCAACAAGTTTCATTTTCTTTGAGTTGTATATATTTTTTTTTATATTTAGGGAAAAGGTTCATTATCCATTCATCATCTGATGGACATTAGGCTTTTCCCATTGCTTAGCTGTTGCAAATACAACAGTAATGTAGAAGGATATGCAAGCATCTCTGTGGTAGGACATAGAGTCTTTTGTTTATATTAATAGTGGTATAGCTGGGTCATATGGTGGACATATTTCTAGTGTTTTTTTTTTATTCCTGCACACTAATTCACATATGTTGTAAGGGAAGGGGGCATACTTGTTCTTTCGGGCTGCCCGGCTAGCTTAGCCCCAAAATAACCACATGGAAATTGTATTAATTAAATCACTGCTTGGCCCATTATCTCTAGCCTCTTATTGGCTAACTCTCACATCTTGATTTAATGATTTAACTCATTTCTATTAATCTGTATATCGTCACATAGCAGTGGCCTACAGGGAAAGATCTGGTCTGTCTGTCTCTGGTGGCTCCATGGTGTCTCTCTCCTACTCTGCCTCTCTTCCTCCCAGCATTCAGTTTTGTCTTCCCTGCCTAGCTAAATTAGGCCCTATCAACTAGGCTGAGGCAGTTTCTTTATTCATTAACCAATGAAAGCAACACACAAAAAGAAGGACCTCCTACACCACCTATAGAAACTGCCCCAGTTTGCACAGCTACAAACAGTGGGTAAGAGTCCGTCTCATCATAGCCAGCACTGTTTTTTGTCATTGATAATTTTTATGACATCTGTTCTGAAAAAACGAGAATGACATTGCAAAATGACTTTAATTTGTAGTTCTAGGAAAACACTCTTCAAAATATTGATTGTTAATTTATAGTTTTTTCCTTTGTGACTTTTCTGTTCTGTTCTATAGCCAATTTTTAGAATGTATTATATGTACAACTTTGGTTTTTAGTTGAATAATCTAAGATATTAATCATTTGTTGGCAAGAGTTTTCTCCTATTCTCTAGGTTACCCTGTCGCTTGATTGACTATATCCATTGTGGTACAGAAGATTTCTTAGTTCCATAAGGTCATAGTTTTCAACACTCGATCTCATCTTCTAATCAGATGGAGTCATGTCTCATAAGACTTTAGCAGTGCCTGCATCTTTTAGCATATTTCATACACATTTTCATATAAGTTTCAAACTTAACACTAAGGACTTCGACCTACTTGGAGTTGAAAAGAATGAGAGACAGAAACCTTGTTCTAATCCTCTACATGTGAAATTTAGCTTTGTTACAACCACTTATGGAAAATGTTTTCTTTTTGCTAGTAGGTATTTTGGCATCTTAGAGAAAATCAGGTGGATCTTATTTGGTGAACTTATTCCCGAGTCTTTGATTTTATTTCATTGATCTGCATGTTTCTTTTTTACTAGCACAATGGCATTTTGATTACAGTGGATAAAGCTATATTTTATATTCTATTCATAGTAATACTTTCAGCTTCATTTTTCCCAAGAAAGTTTTCGTTCTCTTGTTTGTGTTTACATATTGTCCTATTGGGATTCTTGTAAATCACACAAGCTAGATTTATCTGAATAGAGGGAACCAGAACTGAAAAAAAAAAACACAACTGATTCTAAAAGATTGGCCTGGGTGCAAGCATGTGAGCCATTTTTTTTAATTAGTGATTGATAAGGAACAGTCCAGTCACGTTTGGGTAGTACTATCCCCTCAGAAAATTGTGCTGTGGTGTATAAGAAAGAAGAGCCAGTCCTAACCAGTATTCTATTTTGTCCTCTGCTTCTATTCAGGTATTGAATTCCTGCCCTGACTCTCCTCAGTGATAAATAATAAAAAATGCAAGAGAAAGAAATAACAGTGATAAAAAGAGAAGAATAAATAAAAATATTAGCGTTCCTTGAATTGCATAGGTTTTAGCATATGGTGCTTTCATTTTCATTTAGCTCCATTCTTGATTTGCCAATGACACATTCATCGTTCAATGGTGTGGTGTTTAATCTTCATGTGTATGTATATTTTCTGTACCTTTTGATGCTAGCGATTTTGTTTCTAAGGTAGGTCCTAAAAATTTTCAGGTATGACACTGTTTTACTCTTATATTTAATATCAAGCATATGTATTTTAATATGTTGATCTTATTACCATTAGTGATTATTGCTCTAGTGTAACAGTTTGCCTTGGCTACTAGGTCTCACACTGATATGTCATTCTGTTTTCCTTATGCTAATTGTACAACATACAATGAATACATGCACTGATTACTGTTTTATAAATCTTATAAATGTGGACTTTGTATTTACACTGATTGTATTATGTTCATAGAGGTAAAATACCACACTTCTCTGTTTTTATTTTTAATTTTTTAAGATAGGTTTTCAACCATTTGACCTAACTGGTTTTTTACCTCAGTTTATTCCTAGGCTACACTTGAGCTTGTGAGTTGCCTGCCTCAAATTCCTAAGTGGGTAAGGTTAATATGCCTTAAAGCATACCTTAGACATTTTCGTGAAACATGGAACAATTTTAATGATGACAATTTTGAAGCCCTGAATTTTATTATCTGGTGATAAAGTGTTTTGAAATAATTTTATGGAAGATAATGCAATTATTGCTTATTCGTCTTGATGCCAATTATATGTGTTTAATGCTGAGTAGTAGGTGGAATGCTCCACAAGTTCATTAGATAATGTAGCAGTGTGTATCTGAGTCTAAAATTGCTCCCTTCCTTTACTTCAGCCAAGATTTACATCTTCTGAGACTGTATTGTATCTTAAATATTTTATCATTATTTCCCTTTACTATTCTCAATAAGAGTTTTCTTAGTTTAATAACTTGAACAAGTCTTTTTAATAATTATTTATCCAGTGCTATATGACCTATCAGAGTGTTTGTTCTGTGTGTATTTCTGCTTTCAACCCTGAAAGAGCTAAGCCTTTTTAAATCCCATACTTTTTCCCCTACAACAATGCAAAACCTCCTATAACATAGAGCTCAGTGCCAACATCTGTTCATATCTAATTAAAGACTTCTAGATGTATCACTGAGTGAATACCAGTATCACAAAGGCCGGTGATGTGTGTGGGAGGACCTGGAAACAGAATTAGCAGATCAAATTACATAGGGGCTGGGGTTTTTCTTTTGTAGCAGTCCATTTTCAAGAACACTAGCCACATTCTTATGAAAATTACATTTCTTCCAAGGTAGGCACTCCCAAAGCAGTGCTAAGAGGAAAGTTCATAGCACTAAGTGCCCCCCCCCCCAAAAAAAACCTGAGAAAGCTCCCATTAGAGAATTAACAGCACAGCTGAAAGCTCTAGAAAAAAAAAAAAGAAGCAGACTGACCCAGGAGGAGTAGAAGACTGGAAATAATCAAACTCAGGGCTGAAATCAACAAAATAGAAACACAGAAAACAATCCAAAAATCAATGAAACAAAGAGCTGGTTCCTTGGGAAAATCAACAAGAATGACAAACCCCTATCCAAACTAATCAAAAGACAGAGAACACTCAAATTAACAAGAACAGAAATGAAAAGGGGAATATACAACAGACACTGAGGAAATTCAGAGAATCATTAGGTCTTACTACAAAAGCCTGTATGCCACAAAGTTGAAAAATGTACTCACTCATTAGTGGACTCTAGCCATAACAAAGGACATTGAGCCTATACTTCACAAGCCTAGAGAAGCCAAATAATAAAGTGACCCCAAAGAAAAACATATATAGATCTTCCTGGAAATTGGAAGCAGACAAAATTCCTGGGCAAAAGTTGGGAGCATAGGAGTGGAGGTAGGAAGGAGGGAGGAGGAGAGAAAAGGGAGAAGGGGAGGATTGGGGAGAGCTTGGGGGAGTGGGAGGGTTGAGATGGAGGAAGGGCGGATATAGAAGCAGGGAAGAATATATCTTAATTAAGGGAACCATTTTAGGGTTGGCAAGAGACTTAGCTCTAGAGGAGATCCCAGGTGTCCGTGGAGTTGTCCCCAGCTAGGTCCTTGGGCAGTAGAGAAGAGGGTGCCTGAACTGGTCTCGTCCCATAGTCACACTGATGAATACATGGAATATTACCATAGAACCTTCGTCGGCAGTGGATGGAGATAGAGACAGAGATCCACATCAGAGCACTATACTGAGCTCCCAAGGTCCAGTTGAAGAGCAGAAGGAGGCAGAAGATGAGCAAGAAAGTCAAGACCGTGAGGGGTTGGTTCACCCACTGAGACAGTGTGCCTGATCTAATGGGAGCTCACCAAATCCAGCTGTAATGGGACTGAAGGAGCATGTGATCAAACTGGACTCTCTGAATGTGGCTGACAATGGGTGATGACTGAGAAGCTATTGACAATAGCACTGGGAATTGTTTCTACTGCATGTACTGGCTTTTTGGGACCCTAGTCTATTTGGATGCACACCTTCCTAAACCTGGATAGAGGGGGAGGGCCTTGGACTTCCCACAGGGCAGGGTACCCTGCCCTCTCTCCAGCAGGGAGGGGGAGTGGGGGAGTGGAAGGGGAATGGGAGGAGGGGAGGAAGTGGAAAATTTTGAATGGAGAAATAAAAAAAAATAATAAAAAAGAAAAGCTTCTGTGGAAGGGAAAAAATAAATACAATTAATTTCATATTCACTTGTATCCTTTCAATGGGTTTGTATCTATAATTTTTCTCCCCATCTCTTGGATCTTCCACAAAATAAAAATAACATCCTAAACTAACTTGAATGTATATATTGCCACTGTTTTCTGTATAAAAAACATCATGAACTAATTTGAATGAAGATAATGCCATTTTAACTTTCTAGTGTAGATATTGTCAATTATCTGCGAAAAGTGTAGCAGTAAGCCTCAGTTTATAGTATAGGTACCTGTTATATCACTGCTATGTACTTCTACATAATAAAGCTTGAAATTCCTTTTTACGAGTTTATAAATCTACATAATGTCTTCATCATTATATTTAGTGTGATCATTAGTCAAGTTATTAGTCACATTTTTTAATATTTACAAATAGACTATGGGAAAATATCAAGAAAGGACAGTTTAGGACATTTCTAATTTGTCTAGAAGGGAGTTTATGCCAATCTGATATATGGAGCACATAAATATTTATGAAATCAGTCATCGAAGGGGCTAGAGGAATTAGCTTTGTATTGATTATGCCTCGTTATCTATTATGTGTGTGACAATATGAAAATGGGCACAAGGTACTTGTATTGATTTACTGTCCAATAAATAATTACAGTTCATTACTTATTGATTATATATTTCCATTATCATCTTATCTCTCTCTTAGTGGAGATATCAGTGTCAACTTAGAGTCTCAACAATTTATGCACAAAAAATTAAAAGCCAGTTTCAAAGAAAATATGCAGTGTCAAATATTCTTTTTCTGGCTTACATTTTTGTGCGTAATAAAAAGATGCATTGTTCTGGCTTTTAGCATCAGACGTCTAACTATACTGAGTGAATCTTACCAAATTGGCAAGAGAGGGTGTCCTGTTGCTATATAAGATTTTAAATTGTCTCAGTTCCAAAATCCATGACAGAACACCTGGAAGAATAGTGCTGTGGGTCATATATTGACAGATGGGAAACTGGCTAAAGGGCACTGTAGGTCATTTTCCATACTGCTCCACTCATGTCCCTGTCTCTATATTGCTGTTACTGCCGTAAGTACTGGCATTTGTCCATCTTAGAAGACAATACTATCAGAAACCATTTTGGATAATGATAGGAGATAATGTCAGCAAGATTTCTGTTGCATTTCCCTGCCTGTATAGGAGAAAATGTAAAAACAACATATCTGAATTTCGAATAATCAGAAAGGTCAGGTAGCTTCAAATGGATAAGAGTAGAGGAACAGAAAATAGAAAATGCTTTTATAAAGTGATAAAAGGTAAAATAGAATTGGGAAAGTAACTGGAGATGTGTGGAAAAGAAGGTGTAGGTGGAATGACTGGGTGGAAAACCAGCACAAAAAGTCTTTGGAAAAGCCATCTGAAAAGCTACTTTACATTGTACTTACAGTTTCAGAGGTTCAGTTCATTGTTATTATGCTAAGGAACATGGCGGTGTGCAGACAGACATGGTGCTCTAGTATTAGTTGAGAGCCCTACATATTGCAGCAAAGAAAGTCCGCTGAAACATTGGGCAGATCCTTAGCATAGGAGACTTCAAAACCTGCTCATAGAGTGACACACCTCCAACAAGGCCATACCCATTCCAATAAAGTCACACCTTGTAATAGTGCCACTCCCTATAGGGATGATGGTGGTCACTTACATTTAAATAACCACATGCAAGGTATTTAACATAAAGGCACCACAAAAGTATGAAAGTAGAAAGGGTAATAGGTGAAACGGGAAAGTAGAAATTTCTTAAGATATATACACAGGTTATATAAAAAGTGAACTGGGAAAATTTGCTGGATGTTGACTGGAGAATGGGTTGTTATTATAATACACACAGAGAAAAAGAGAGATACAGAGACAGAGACAGAGAGACAGAGAGAGACAGAGACTGAGACAGAGAGGAAGCAGAAGGAGGAGGAGGAGGAGGAGAATAAGAATAAGAATAAGAATAAGAATAAGAGGAGGAGGAGGAGGAGGAGGAGGAGAATAAAACTAAGGTTGCTTGAAAAAGCCATTAAAATATATTTTACCAGCTTATGTTTAAACTTGCACTCTGTCTAGAGACAGACAGACAGAGAGAGAGAGAGAGAGAGAGAGAGAGAGAGAGAGAAACAGACAGATACACACACACACACACATGTATTTAATGGAGTAGTAGCACATTGAGTCTCAAGAAATGTAGATTAACATTAACAATGAAAACAAAACAAAGAAAGAAAAAAAAGAGCAAAAAAAAGAAAACAGTGCCAGGCATAGAAAATCTCCCCTCAATTAATGATGAGGAAAGATGAAGGGACTTCTTTTACAATGTAAGTTTATTGCCACTGCCCTTGGTTGACTGCCAGAACTTGAAGGGAAGGCACTGTTGATGAAGACACCACACAGTTTAAACGTAAGACATAAAAGAACCAAGATAGAACTGACCTCAATGTCTCCTCTCAGAATATTGGCTCGCATAACACCGAAAAATGCTACACAAGTTGCCAAGAAAGAGAATTAATCAATACTTATGTGAGTTATCTTTTCTACTGCTGTGATGAAATATCGTGACTATAAACAACTTTTAGAGGAAAGAATTTATTTAGGTTCCATATCAAGCTCTATTATCACAAGGAGTCAGGGCAGAAACTGAAGATAGGATTCTGGATGCAGGACATGACTAGAGACTATGGAGGATTTCTGCTTACTGATTTGCTGCCCAAGGCTCAGCCTACATTTTATAGGTTCTTGAACTACCTGCTCAGATGTGGCATCATTCACAGTGGGCTGTGCCCTCCCATATCAAATACTAATTAGTCAAATGCACCACAGGCTTGTCTACAGACATAACTGGTGGAGTCTCTTTCTCAAGGGAGACTCCTTCTTCCTTACTTGTGTCAATTTGACACAAAACTGGCCAACACAATAATATTATACCACTATACAAACTGCTACCCAAAACTGTGGCTGACACAGGAGGATATTCTCAATGGTTCAATAGTTACACTGTTATCTTGGGAGTAACAAACAAACAACTGCCTAATTATACTTAAGAAAGAGTGAATTCATGTGTGGACCTCTAACCCTAGCCAGCTATCCTTGACTGGAAAGCGATGTAGGATTTCCCTCTGTATTCTATGAATATGCTTTATTTCCACTGGTTAATAAAGAAGCTGCCATGGCCTATGGGAAGGCAGAATATAGGTAGGCAGGGAAACTAAACCGAATGTAGGGAGAAAGAAGTAAGAGTCAAGTTCCCCATCAAAATGCAATAATTCTAATAGGAAAGGTAACTAACTATTTTTATTTTCTTTAATCAGTTGAGTTGGAAACGTATGGATTCTGTATTTGTCAGACCATGTAATTAAGTTATTGATTCTTATTCATTCTAGATATATCAGATAAATGACAAAGTTGTTATAATTGGATGGATATTATTTAAAAATGAAGCCAGACAAATTTCAGGTAGAATTATATGTTTAAAATAAAATCAAAATTTAGGATTTTGGAATTTATTTAATTCAGTAAACTATTCACTTTGCAAGCACTTTGAACCCCAGAACCCACGCAATTTCAGCATTTGCAATGCAGAGAAAAAAAACATATCTGGGCTTTGGAAGAATCAAAACAGGCCTGTGTCCCTGGCTCAATCCTATGATCACTATAAAGTAGCAGTTTTATGAGGAACAAATTTTGTGAACCCTACTGCTGTCATGTAGAAATCACCAATTCACCTGACAAGGTGCACAGCAAAAGAAATATTCTCAACAGCATCTCACTAATGGCTAGCAAATTATTAGAGAACAATTGAAACTTTCAGATAGCTATTTCCACAAATAAAGTATTTAATGTTATTTTTCCTAATGAATCAGCAAAGACTTACAACACAAACTAAAGCCAATTACCTGGTAGGAAATTCTTCCCATTCACTAGGTAAACAAAGTACACTTAATCCATTATCATGGTCCCAGAATCAGCACAAGATAACCTAAAAGAGTGTCATTCTCTTTAGCAGTTAACATTATTTCCAATAGCATTAAAACAAAATATAGTCATGGTAAAGTTTATGATTTACTAAAACTTTCTAGCTTTAATGCCTGGGCTATCTGGATGCTATCCAGAGAGTCCTACTTTACCCATGAATTCCAGTAAATCTCCTATTTTCTTTTCTGTCAGATAAAAGTATTTGTTATTACACTGAGGTCCTTGATTCATTTTGCATTGAGTTTTGTATAGGGTAATAGATATGGCCTATACCCTTGTCTGTCATAGGTTAGTGCATTTCTCTTCTTGAAATAGAATCATTTATGTTTATTGTTTCATACATGAATATAATGTGTTTGATTAATCCTGAACAATATTCTCTCTGCCACAATTCCTTCAATGCTTCCTATCACCTCTCTCCCCCACCTCATGGTGCTCCTTTTAAAATCCACTGAGTCTCTTTAATAATTATATGTAAAATAATAGGCCGATTCCCGAAATATGGCTTCAAAAGATTACCATCAGTTCTCCTGCCCATACATACAATTTTCTTTTTCTTCATGAATATTCATCATGCCCTGAATTTGGTTTCCTCTGATTAAAATTCAGTTTGCTCATAGTTTCATATAGTTCTGAATTCTCTGGTATGTTTCTCCCTGAAAGTTTGGTATACTAATGTCCAATTTGAGAAATGAACTACTCATCCTTTTTCTTTTAACTCTCATGTGATTGAGGGAAAATGTGCATAGTCTTAAATGTGGTAAAATGAAAATAAGCACATATTTTTAGAGCCCTTCTCCCTTAATTCATTTTCCTAGGGAGCAAATGTTCATTTTTATGGTAAAAAGAAGAGGGAGAGATGATTAATCTTCTTGAAAAATGTCACTGAATCAAACTAGTTTTTTGAGAGAGAGCAACTATTTGAATTTATTTAAAATCATGTATAATAAAATGCTTATGAATAATTTGCTTTTAGCTTTTATCCTATAAACATTATTTTCTAAAATAATTACAAACTATTTCTTGACTTAGACTCAAAATATGAAAAATTGGTGACATTTTGCAATTAGAATACATTCTTTTTTCATTTTCACATTGTGAAAAAAGACATTTGACAGGCATGTTTTTTATTAATTAGCAAAATATAATTGTTTGATGATTTTATGTAGATTATAAAGTTACTCTCACAATTTGCTATCCAAAAGCCGAAAAATAAAATTTCATAAGAATTATAATGTCTTCAAGTTTATAGAAATAATTGAAATCTGCATTAATTATGTACTCCACTTGATTTTATGTAGAAATCTCCTGGAAATATGGGACATAGATTATGTATGTTCATATTATGTATGACATATTCTGTCATATTTGTTCAAAATATAAATATTGCGTGTGTGCTCAAAACACACATTCCTCAATAACAGAGATGTTGAATAGTCAAACATGATTGCTTTCATATCTAGCACACCAACAATGTGTGATTTATGTTTTTTAGCATGTACTTTAGTGACACAGGTATAAAAGTTGGTTTGCTTGATACACACAAGTATTGGTGTTAAATAAGTACAAGCATTGGAGGGCAGTTTGCCACATGTAATTATTGGTTTTAACAGAATCATAACATACTTTTAATTATGGTGAGCAAACAGTTCAGTTATCTTTAATCTTAAAAATAATCCTTAAAAAGAGTATCTCCACCAGAGCAAAGAACTCAAAGCAAACCAGATTAAAGCAATTAAAATGCCCACGTTTAATAAATGCCACACTCCCTGGTGGATGGAAGAGCATGGCGGGTAGAGGAGCCCATGCAAACCCCAAAGACCACCTGCTCCTTTTTTTTGTCGGTGCCAGCCTAAATACCCTGTGGGAAGAGTTCTGCCCCTCCCTAGAAAGGGGTCAACATATGGCAGGCTGGGAGTTGGAGTCAAAGCACTTGGAAGGCTGGGAATTGGAGTCCAGACCAAAGCAATTACCAGGCCAGGGACTGGGGTGACACTTCCAACTCAATATTACATTTAATGACATATTTTTCATTTACAATTGTAGAGATTAACTAGAACTATAATTAAAAGTCCCTAAATTTTAATAATGCAGCTTCTAGCAGGACACAAGTTAGGTTTTTTTTAAGGTCTAAATGTTGTTATCGTTGAAGAGATTTAAAAACATTACCTTCACAAATATGAATGTTTTTAAAAACTTTAAAATAATAGTCAACATTTTTTGCTTTAGTAGTGTTGGAAAGAAGACAGATTAGATGGTTTGTAAGAATTTTTTTTCGTCTGGAAGCAGTGTTTTTCTGTAGCTTTGAAACCTATCCTTGCACTCACTCTGTAGATAGCAGACCAGGTTGGCCTCTAAATCAGAGATTTGATTGCTCCTAGCTCCCGAGTGCTAGGATTAAAGGCGTGCACCACGACGACCTGGTGGTTTGTAAGCTATCTGAAGTATACATGTTCATCAACTACTTCTCTACTCCATTCCATAATCTTTTGACAGCAGATGCTCTGGGAGTCAAGGAGTTACAAGTCTCAAGAAAAAAGTAAATAAAAAGGTTTAATGTAGAAAACAAGTCCTAAGACATTTATAGAGGCATTTTTTTCAACCTGTTAGTTTACTAATCTAAATAATTTAACTGTCAAGGACAATCTTTTCCAATCACTGATTTCTTTTAGAATTTATTACATAAACTAAGGGTTCTAGGAGAAAAAAGTTTTAGCCCTTCTTGTTGCTTATGCTTGGTAAAGTAGTAAAAACAAAATTCTGCGTCTAAAAATTCTGAATTTCTACTGATTACTAGTGCTATCATTTTTCTCAGGAAGTTTAACAAACTCCCAGAAAAGTCACAACTAATTATTACAAATCTCCTTATTGACTTCCAGTGTGTTGAAGTCACATGTAGTGCATCGGAAAGGAGGCTTGCAATTTTAACAAAGCAAATATTTTTTTAATGTTTTCCAACACCATAATGTCTTGAGATTTTCTTGACAATAATGAAAAATGCTGACTATTTTGAATTGTTTTATGAAGAGAAATTAAGTCATGAGTCTTAATTTGGGCTTATGTAATATTACTTTACTCTAAATTAAATACTTAATTGAATGATTTTTGTTTCTTGATATTTAGAAGCTCAAATATTCTTTTGTGTACTCTATAGGTTCCAAGATAGGTCACATTTAAAGAGAAAAGGAAAGCTGAGGATTTTGACATGTTATTGAGAATAGTCAAGAAGTTACCAAGAAGAAAAAATCTTTTTTAGTATGATTTCTCACACTATTTTCTTTGTTCTTCGTTTGACTGTGCCGTTTAAAAGGACATTTTTGGTAATATATAATACGTGATTGTTCACTAAAGAAAAGTAATTATATTATTTTTCTTCCAGCTCTACATATTCCTGCCCCATTAAAATAAGTCATAGATCCACACTGTCTTCTCAAACCACTGCATTGCCATAAAGCCAAAGATAAGTGGCAAATTTATCTGACAAGTACATGATAGAATTCCTACCACCAAATGGTTTTCAAATCGCAGCAGAAAAAGAAGCCTTGGGAAACAAGTCTACAGATTGGGAGCAACTCTTCAAAAATTGCCTGAATAATCTTCTTCATAGCCCAGAGCAAGATGTAAATTAAGAAGCAATATACTACGGGTGTAATGGAGCATGCACTTCTAAATTCATGGTTCCATTCATGTCATGTAAACAGCCCCGACTATGTACCTCCCAGGAACAATTACACAACACTAAAGGCTTCTAAATTATAAATATTAAGGCAGAATATTTTTTGTTCATTTCTTTATAGAGAAGTTTGGAGAGGCAAAGGAATATAATTCTAAATTGTCAGATTGCTTTTTAATTGTGTGCTTTGTAGAGTGAGCATTAAAAAAAATAAAACCAGCTGAAGATATGAGTATGTTGAAATGGTTTTGCTATTTGGTTGGCATGGCAGCAGTTTTCTGAATGACCGGTTACACCTTTAGCATTCAGAACAGAACATGAAGGTGCTCAAGTTCATAATGCTAAAAGCTGAACTCTTTAAATAGATGAAAACGGATCTCTTTGGTGGAGGAATTTAAAAGAAAAAGCTAACAATTAGCAAGAAATTGGCTGAACTAAAGATTCTTGTGTAAAGTATACTTTCAGTTTCTCCAAATATAGAATTGTTTTACATATCTGTTCAAAATAGTTGTCAGTGTTATAGTACAACCGGGAAAAATAATAAAATAACTATACTCTGTCAATATTAAGTAGCTAGTCAGATTTATTTTAATTCTGGAAAAAAGTGATGTGAGCTTCATGATTGGCTTTCAAGATTTAAAGGTACCTATATACATCAATTAAAGAAGTAATACACACACACACACACACACACATATATATATTACAATATAGAAAGAAAATACCACTTCTTTTTTTCATACCAAGAAAATACTTCATAACAACAGTTACTTCGAAGATCAAAGCAGGCAGCTAGATGAAATCACAAGTATTCTGAAATTTTTGAGATTATATAAAGCTTGATATATTGTCAGGACATTGAAAAAGGCATGCAACTGTGTTTTTAAGTATATAAATGAAGAGTTTGCAGGTAGGCTGCTATGCTTAATATATTCATCAAACAGGTGAAAAATTTTAAATAGGAAGGTAAATAGTTCTTCTGGATTATTTTAAGAAAAGTATAGCCCTACCATTACCAGGAAATTCTCGATTCCTATTTTGGTTCTTCATCTCCTATATAAAGTAGAAAAAATGTTAATTAATTCCAAAGGAAGTTCTAAAGCAAATTTATTAAACCTTGTGAGAAAAAAATTAGGTCGGGCATCAATTGGGGGATGGATATGATGGAAATATAAAATCTTGACCTTTAACTTAGGGTAAAAGAAAGCCTACATGTTCAGTAATGGAAGTTAGCAAGTAACCACATGGAGAGGAGAGATGACTTCAGAGAAAAAGTGAGAAAGCCCTGAGTTTGAAAGACAGTATACACAATATTTTGTTAGTTGTGGAAAGAGAGAAACTGAGAGAGAGGTGGAGTGAGAAGGGGCAAGGGGGTGGAAGGATAAAGAATTTCATCAGGAACATGAGGAGTACAAGGACGCTGATTTTTAACTGATTTGTACTATGCGAAACTTTGTGGATATCAGCATTACTCTCTTTTAATAATACCACTATGAAAAGAACTGCATTAAACATTTTGACAATAAGCCTCTGAATTCTTATTAGTATGTATTTTAAAATATGTATATGTTCCTGGGAGAGTTCACTTTATATAAAAGGATTTGTGTCATATATGTATATTTAATATTGATCCAAATTTAAGTTGTATGTGTGTTTATCAATTTGTGAATGCACAGTTTTTTCACAAATACGTAGGTACACATATTTTGCTTTTTACATTTGTATATATTAAAACAATTAATGTTATTTTCATTGTACTTAATAGTACCCATGTCTTTAAAACAACTAAATATAGTATATTTTAGTTTTATTTTTAAATCTTAATAAGAGTATAAATGTCATATTATTTTTATATATTTTATTCTCTGAGAGAAATATTTTCAACACAAAATTGTGTTTATATTGTTTATCATAAAAGACAATAGTCTAGATAGATAGACACATGGATAGATAAATAGATGGGTAGATGGGTGGATAGATAGACAGATGATAGATAGATAGATAGATAGATAGATAGATAGATAGATAGATAGATAGATACATAGATAGATACATAGATAGATAGACAGTCAGTCTCTTTATGTAACTCTGGATATCCTAGAACTCACTGTGTATACTAGGCTAGGTCCTGAGATTACGGGCATGAGAACCAAGACCTACTAGTTACTCACATTTGATGTTAACTTCTTTTGTCATCTTGCATTTGATTACTTAGAAACATTCATTTTTATACAATAAAAAATCTTTATGCCCATTATGATTATGTGATAACTGAATTACAACAATTTTAGTCAAACCTTTTTGTTTTAAATGAGGGTCAAGATCTTAAAGAAAAAAACATATAAAATTTTGACCAAAATATTGTTCTTTTGTCTTTTCTTTAAAGTCATTGACTAAACTAGTCATTTAGAAAACAAATACTTGACAGAAAACAAATTATAGATTTAAGAAACAATTGTTTGTTTTCATGAAAACTTTTAACAACTGGGCAGAAACACTCTGTCAATGAAGCCAAAACTAAAGCTGCATTCTTGCAAAAGGCAGTGTTTTAATGGGCTTGCAAGAGCAAGTTCAGCTAATGCATAATGAAATCAATACAGTGAAGCAACTGATATACCAGAGGCCATTAAAGGTCATTTTGAAAGGATGTTTAACAGGATAATTTGCCAAATCCCAATAAAGAAAATGGAATGTGTTTTAAAACTGTTCAATGAAAAGTAACTGAGAAGCAGGCACAATACTGGGAAGTGAGTTCAGTTAATCACCTCACAGGGAGAGAAAGCACTAGTAGTGACCTCAGAGAAACACTGTCAATATCTGGGACTCTTATAGCCCCTATTCTTGAATGTTTTAGCATTTCAATGAAAAAAATACCTTTTAAGTGTTTAAAAAATATGATACTGTTTAATATACTATTAAACCATTGTGGCCTTAAGTTAGAATAAATGAACAGCTTTGGTCTGTAAGGCATATGAGACCTTTAATATCTTCAAATATACTGTTTCAAATCTATAAAAGAACATATAGAAAAAATAGCTTTATCTTCTCCCTTGGCACAAGGAAATTCAAAATAACCAAAAACCCTACTTTATAATGATTCAAAGTATCTTTGTAATAGGAAAACAGCAAATTTTGCAATTTTGCAAAGATAGGACAGATGACCACATAAAGAAGATACGATATAAGCATACTGTAATAGTTTGCTCTTCTTTTCATAAGAAAATACCTAAAAAAGTATACTTATAAATTAAAAACAAGGAGGTTTATTTAATTTAGAATTTAGGATGTTCAAACTAATTGATGGTTGAGAACAGTGGCATCTGTTTGTGGACTATATAAAGGAGAGAATATTCACATATGAAACCAGAGAGAAGAGAAGTCAAGGCATTTACTGATCTATCAGTTTTCTATCTTTCTATCTCCTTCTGTCTATTCTTACATGCTTTCCCTCCCCGGTTCTTACACTTAATTGACTGTTTCCTTAAGGATTCCCACTGTTTTATTTTTATTATTATTATTTTAGCAATGTAGAATTCTATATCTATCTATGTATTTATTTTTAAATACATTTCTTTGTGATTTATTATTAAAAAGTTTTTGATTTTTTTAAATTGCCATACCAAGTAATGTTGAGGGAGCTGCGGGTTGCATTCCTGCTGCCCTGCTCCCAGCCGCCTGGCTAGCTTATGTCCCGAAATAACAACACACAAACTGTATTCATTTAAACACTGCCTGGCCCATTATATCTAACTCTAGCCTCTTAGGGGCTGATTCTCATATTTTGCCTAGCCCATTTTTAGTAATCTGTGTAGCACCAGTCTTACCGGGAAAGATTCAGCATGTCTGACCTGGCGGCTTGCTTCATCGTGTCTGGCTCTGAGAGGAGCTGCATGATTTCTGAGCTCACTTCCTCTTCCTCCCAGCATTCTGTTCTGTTTACTCTGCCTATCTAAATTCTGCCCTATCAGATGGGCCAAGGCAGTTTCTTTATTAGCCAATGACCTTGCTCCATCAAAGTAACATGTGCCTCTTTGATGATTTTAATACATACTTTGTTTTGCTTGAACCTCACTACATCCCCACCGTCTTCCTCCTCCCCCAACAAATTATGGAATAATATTCATCTGTAAAGGAACATGAAATAATAAACTTTGAAAGTAAATGGGTGGTACTAGAAAAGATTATATTGATGTATCCCAATCCCAGAAAGACAAATGTTGCATATTCTCTCTTACGTGGAGCTCCTAGCTCTAAAAATTCATCTGGGAGTACATATCCTAAAGCAATTACAGAAACCAAAATAGTAAAACTGGGATATTGCCAGGGGAGAATATGCTGGAAAACAACAGAGATAAGAATATAAGGGTACGAACTATTTGAACTGGGAAATGGAAATACAGAATAAGAAAGGAGAAGAGGAAAATAACAGGAAAGGTTTCTGAAAACTCAAAAAGGAATCATACATTAAATATTTATCTCAAAAAGCCTATGACACGTGTAATTCTATATATAGAATTCATGTGTGTGTGTGTAATTTTCTCCTCTAGACTGACAATGTTTTCTCCATATAAACCCCATACCCTAACAACAGGAATAAGAAGAATTCTTTTAAGTTTAAGATCAGGGTTGACAAAGAGATTCTCAAAACACACAGAGAATTGTTATTTCCCTTTGCTGTCCCCCAAAAAAGTGGAAGGTAAGTCCTTATTGCTGCTGATTGTATGCACTTCAGATGTAGTTTCCAGAGGCCCCTGAGCTGGAATTGACTTGTCAGCTTCATCTCTGAGGACTAGCTTTTATGATACCAGAATTCTTCATTCAATCCTCCAAAGGAGGAATGCAACTAACATACTTACTCTGCTCTGACACCTATAAACCACAACGATGACCAGACCAATCTGGCACAACTCAAGAGCACTGGGTGGCAGGCTACATGTGGGTGATTCTCTCTCTTTCTCTCCCCTTTTCTGTGTATTTATTTTATTGATATTTCAAATATTCAGTTTGATAGCTTAGAATAGTTATATAGTCTGTATACTTTATACTGACTTTATGTAATTATAGACTATATATTTATAGTATACATAGAAAATTTATATATTTAAAATATGCTCTTTATCTATATTCAAGTATGTATCAGTATGAAAGCTTAAAATTAAAAAAAAATTCTTCACTATGTATGTCCAGGAACAGGAGAAATCGGCCCTAAGCTCTCAAAACTGCTAGGTAAATAGCCAAAAGTTTATGTGCAGCAGGATCACTAATTCTTCAGTTAGATAATGACAAATTTGAGTTTTCTCTAGACAGTACTATAATGAACACACTCAAAATACTGAAAAATTTGAAAATAAATTTAAAATGTAACTTCTAGATAAACTTTGAGAGTTAGATAAAGAGCATAGCAAATATATAGAAGCTAAACTGATAATAATAATGGTATAAACAAATGAAAAATAGCAATTTCAAGAGTATTTAAACACTGATAGTATAATAAAAAATGTACAAGTTAGGTTGCAAACACTCTTAACATATAATGGGTAAGAGAGAAAAAGAAGAAAGCACACGCCGCAATACTAATCCCCCTAATAAAACAGATCGATTCTCTTTTTTTGTGTGTGTATGTTGTTTTTGGGTTTTGTTTGTTTGTTTTATTTTTTTTGTTTTGTTTTGTTTTGTTTTTTTCAAGACAGGGTTTCTCTGTAGTTTTGGAGCCTGTCCTGGAACTAGCCCTTGTAGACCAGGCTGGTCTCAAACTCATAGAGATCCTCCTGAGTGCGGGGATGAAAGGCAGTCACCACCACTACCTGGCCAACAGATCAGTTCTTAAGAGAACAGATGATTAACATCAAGAGTGGGGTAAACCATATGTCAGGTTATCAAGCATGTTCTTTAAAGCAGCCTTTACAACCATGTTTGAAAATTACTAAAGCTCTTGAACTTAAAAAAAAAAAAGTACCAATTTTCATTAGGTAAAACACATTGTCTTAGAAATATATATATTTTAAAATAGAAAATTAGTAATAGGAATTAGTAAATGCCTATAATTGGTGTGATGGTATTAGAAAATGTCACTGACTTATAAAATGGATCAAATGAATTTACCTTCTCTGCGTAAGAAAAAAAAGTTATTTTAAAGTAGTGACCTTTCAGGAATATAAGGTGATATTGAAAAATCTAAAATCTGAATGTCCAACATGGAAAATAAACATAGAAAGAATAAAATTCTTTCAGAAGTACATGATTTTTATAAGATGCTCAGCCACTTAAAAACCATGTTCAGAACTTTCATACTCAAACCATGAACAGAAATATTGTAAACAAATTGTCTGAAACCAATCATTAAACAATGCTATCTTAGAGCAACCAGACAGCAATTGCATAGTCAGGGGAAAAGAATAAAATTGTCTTGGAGAATTGAGCATTTTAAACCCTGGAGACTCGGGGAAGGCACAGGAATATTTAAAAGATTCAAAATAAAGAATTGCCAAGTCCTAGCTGTGTGCCGAGCCAAAATATGCTTAAATACTAAAGGGGAATTTAAGGCTCAGTTTGATGATTGGCAGTTATCAATAGACGTGCTGTGAAGGAAATGCTGAGCGAACATTCTTTGGCTAAAGAGGAATGATTCAGAAAATCAGAGATGACTGTAAATTATTGAATTCTATTATATACAGACTGCAAAATAAACATCACTATTCAAAAGTCCTGCAAAGAGAATGCTAGTTGTAATATCGTTAATATTTGCTGATCTGTTTCTGAAAGCCTCTGTACCATGTTTAAATCCAGATGTAATTTCCATTTTCATTGGTGTTACAGTTACAAAGCAGGCAACTTCCCGGATTTTTTACATGGACATTTCTAAAGGTGTAAACTGTCTAAAACCTATTAGTCCAGGTCTTATTATCATTGTGCTGATTTTTCTATTCCCTTCTATATTTTATTTATTTATTTATTTATTTATTTATTTATTTATTTATTTATTTATTTATTTAAGATTTCTGTCTCTTCCCCGCCACCGCCTCCCATTTCCCTCCCCCTCCCCCAATCAAGTTCCCCTCCCTAGTCAGCCCAAAGAGCAATCAGGGTTCCCTGCCCTGTGGGAAGTCCAAGGACCACCCACCTCCATCCAGGTCTAGTAAGGTGAGCATCCAAACTGCCTAGGCTCCCACACAGCCAGTACGTGCAGTAGGATCAAAAACCCATTGCCATTTTTCTTGAGTTCTCAGTAGTCCTCATTGTCCGCTATGTTCAGCGAGTCCAGTTTTATCCCAGGCTTTTTCAGACCCAGGCCAGCTGGCCTTGGTGAGTTCCTGATAGAACATCTCCATTCTCTCAATGTGTGGGTGCACCCCTCACGGTCCTGAGTTCCTTGCTCGTGCTCTCTCTCTTTCTGCTCCTGATTTGGATCTTGAGATTTCTGTCTGGTGCTCCAATGTGGGTCTCTGTCTCTGTCTCCTTTCATCGCCAGATGAAGGTTAATATTCAGGAGGATGCCTATATGTTTTTCTTTGGGTTCACCTTCTTATTTAGCTTCTCTAGGATCACAGATTATAGGCTCAATGTCCTTTATTTATGGCTAGAAACCAAATATGAGTATATCCCATGTTCCTCTTTTTGGGTCTGGCTTACCTCACTCAGGATAGTGTTTTCTATTTCTGTCCATTTGTATGCAAAATTCAAGAAGTCATTGTTTTTTACTGCTGGGCAGTACTCTAATATGTATATACTCCATACTTTCTTCATCCATTCTTCCATTGAAGGGCATCTAGGTTTTTTCCAGATTCTGACTATTACAAACAATGCTGCTATTGAACATAGTTGAGCATATACTTTTGTTATATGATAGGGCCTCTCTTGGGTATTCCTTTCTATATTTTTAAAATTTATTTTCTCTTTAAAGGTTTCATAGATATTTCTGAGGTTTTTTTTTTTTAAGTACAATTACAACACCCCAATTGATTGCTCTCTGGAGAGCTGGTTTAAAATTAAAGTGTTATCTAAAGTCAGGGTGAGATAGAAAGGATTATTCCATTACAGTGACGGCAAAGTGTTTGATGTACTCTATGGAAGATGTGGCAAATTAGTCAGCTCCCCATAGATATGTGAATTACTTAGATGCTCTTACAATGTTGGAAAATATTTTTAAGATACATGTGTTCTCATTACTGCACAGCAGGACATGGAAGGAAGACTTCTGATGTTATTCAAGAAGTGTGCCCTAATACTCTCTGCTATTTTGCTCTTGTGTTCAAACTTGCCAGCTATGTTTGACTCCACACTCTCATTCTCTTTGAATCAAGGCATCACCTAGCTTCCTAGAAACTCTGCCTTCCTTTTTTGTGTACTACATTCTCTAGATGATCTGCAATCCTTCCATTCACATCTTTAGTTTTTCCATTTTCATTTATTCAATAGTCTTTTACTTGATTGAAACCAATATTTCACATATCTACCTCAGTTTTTGTTGCTTTTCTAAAGCATTGGTAAATCTGATCCTGACTGCTCCAGTTTTTCCTCAGTACCTTGATCATCAGTTTATGTATGTGTATCAAGAGCCTGACAGCAAAGACAATGATTAAGAACACTGGAGTATAAATATTTCCGCATAGAAGCACTTCTTTATGGGAAGACACCTACTGGTTCACATGTAGAAAACAGAAAAATAGCAAAATATATTTGGAAACTGACCAGATCACTTTGAATAGAAGCTTGGCAACAATTGACATTGTCTTCCAATTAAAGTCACTAAATTTACTTGACAAAAAGTTATTGACGGAAATCCAGCCAGCCGACATCCACTCTCCAATGGTGCTTGAATGGCTGTAAAAGGTGTCTGAAGAAGAACACATGCAGGCCCCACTACTTCAGAGTCATAGGAAAGCACATCAGAGGACTCCTGAATGTAATCACTTCTGATGCTTAAATTTGTTTTCCCTGTTAGTAGACCTACTGTGTCTTCATCTTTGGAATCTTAGCTCAGGAAAGTTGTATGGTTGTCTGCTGAGAGGGGAATCAAGTACGAAATGGCATGGATTAACCACGCAAATATTCAGACTTTGTTAAGAAACACTTAAGAACCTGTTTCCTATGTAGCTGACATGAGTTATAACTGATCAAGAGTCAGCATGAAGCTTGAGGGAATTGTTTCTAAAAGCACAGGAGAACAGATGCCATCTCAAAGATGGTGAAGAATTTTCCGAGAGAAATGCATTAGAATGCAGTGCTCCAGGGAAATAACTGTAGGGAATTGCAGGAGAGATGTCCTCAAGAGTCATTCGGCTTTCTGTGGAGCACAGGACAGCACATATAGCCTAGCACAAGGCTCATAGACCTCCAGGCCACGAAGCACATGACTACTTACAATGCCGCCTGGTAGATGGTTGCTTAGTTCTTTGTGGTCAATGTGCTCCAAATTCAGAAGGCTCAGACCAATCTGTCAGGAAGAAAACTACGAAGAAGCACATGGCAGAAATATACAGGACATATCCATTTTAACTTCTGAAATAAAGTAATAATAACTAAACTAATGTAAAATTATGAGCCTATACTTTATCAAGTAGGATTTTGCAAACATCACTATATATTCAAGTACTAAAAGGTGAGGAAGTTGTGTCTGCTTGATAAAAATGTGTCTATATTTGTATAGCAGTTTTATATTAGAATAAATAAATATTACACTATATACTTTTCTGTTCAGAAGTCTTCTTATATATTTTCTAATTATTACTGTATTAACAGTGCTTTCTTCAGTGGCAAGAGAAAGAACAGACCAGAGACAAATGGTTACTATAATACCAGTGACGATCTAGGCCATGACAGTGTCTCAGGACCACACTTAATAAGAAGCCAAATTTGCCAGCAGCCACTATCTTATATATAGCAATTAGTAACAATTTCTAGGGGAGTTAATTATTTAACAATGTCAGGAGAGGCTACTTTGCAACAAGGTTTAATGTGAATGATTAATGATCGCTCTCATCCCAAAGCTGTAGGACTAAATGGGTAGATCAGGGGAAGATCACACAAATGTCTCTGATGCTTCATCAATGTCTCGTCCTGTTTCTTGGCTTGGCCTGTGACTGTATCCACTAATGAGTTCTAAATGCCACAGGCCCATCAGTAGAGTCCAAAAATATCTCAGAAGAGTTCAGGGAGACACAAATAGATGCCATGAGTCCCGCATTTGTTAACATGTCCTGGTGATGATAAACCTGTCTTTCTAATGCTTGGGTCATCTAATTTAGAATTTGTCAGGGGATACTCAAAGGAGAGCCATCCCTGGAACTCTCACACTGTCAGCAGCATATAGCATAGGGCATTTGCCCAAGAGTGGCTTCTAGCGCTCGGAATCTACCACATGACTCTCAGGTGCTGATTTAGAAGCACCATGAAAAGAAGATAAATGTCACACCGCAGGTAGTAGGGCTTTTAACAGTAGGGAAGGCATTTTAGATATGTGGCCATCCTATTGCTGTAATATTCACTTTCTACTTTGAGACGAGTAAGAAGAGAGGAAAAAAAACAGGAATTACAGTTTTCAATACTCCTGAATTTGACCCAAATGAAGTACAGTCTAATTTTGACAGAGAATAGGTGAGATAATTGTATTTTCTACAATTCATTTTTTTCCTAGAATCAACACAAAATTATTTTTATCCTTTTTTCAACTTGAAATTGCTAAAATGCATATGCTCCCCAGAGAATAAAAGTTATGTTGCTGTAATAAACACAGAAAAATTATCACTTGAAATGTTTTTGCTTCTTAGGATAGAGACATCAAATCCCTTATTCTCTTTAGTTATTTATCTGTGGTACAAATCCCCATGAAGTAACTGGCAAAAGTATGTAAATTGGAATAATAAATATAAAATAATATAATTTGAATGTTTCTTTCCAATTTCAATTCATAATTATAGCATTTTAGGCTATTCCATTAACATGAACTAATAAAATAAAATGGTGGCTGGTTAGATGACTCAGTATACAAAGGAATTGGCCTGTTAGTTGGATGGTCTGAGAAAGATCCCTTAGAATCTACATAGTGGAAGATGAGAACTGACTTCTTCAAGGGATCCTTTATTTACCACTTGTGTACCATGGCAATAAGCCCCCTCCATATGTACATAAACATGTACATTTCTCCCACACACATACACACATACACACAAACACATAAGAAATACAACCAAATAAATTTCAAAATAAAACAAAATTCATATTTTGAAAGCCAGTGACCAATGTGATGCACTGGGAAGTAATACATTACAAAGGGTTATTAAGTAACAGAGTACAGTCTAAACTCATGAATGTGATTATCACTACTACAGAATAACTGACAAGGAATTGAAAGTCTTCCATTTACCTTCTAACAGTTGATTTGACACACTAGGAAGGGTGATATAAAATACAGACAATAGGATCTCAACACACAGACAATACTTAGGGGCATAATTTTAGGCATCTCTGCCTCTGAAATCTTGAGAAATAAATGTTTATTTTTATTAGTTATATACTTCCCAGTTTTAGTATGTTTTGTTTTTCTATTATATGTATTTATCTGTGTCTCTGTGTGGTTATGTGTACCTGTGAATATGTTTCTGCAGCAGTCAGAAGATGTTATCTATTTCTGGAGCTAGAGCTATAGAAAACTGTGACTGGCCTGAAGTGGATGCTGGGAATTGAACCCAGTTCTTCTGCAAAAACAGTATGTACTGCTGCTAATGACAAAGCACTTAATCAGACTTATCTCATATTTTTCAATAGCCGCTGAATGGTAATGAGACATGATATCTCATTATTAATGGTCCTTTTCTTACCAAAATCAAATTTAGGAATGACAATCTGGGATTGACAGGGAGTAATTTCAAGTCATCCATCAGTGACCCTCTAATCACGTACTACGTTAATCCTCCCAAACATTCACCATTTTAACCTAAATTGAACACAGTGCCATTAAACTGATCACTCTACAAAATAATTCATTTAATCAAGCAGTGGGTGTTTTATTTCAAAATCTGCGTCCATTAAAGATACTGCAACTGCACAGCAAGATGTTCCATGAACAGTTGTTTTGTTTTACTACAATGATTTTAAAAGTAAGGTTGTCGAAATATATTAATAAAATAATATGCTATAAAAATTTTTCTTCTAAAGTACAGTGTTCACTTCTGTTCAGACACTGCAGTCATAGTATTGTGCAGCCATAGCAGCTACCCAAATTGGTATATTTCTACTAACTTCCAAAGAAAATTAAAGTGTTATTCTTCATTTCTACTTCACCAGAGTCCATGGAACTGACTAATATTTCTGATATATTTGTCTATTCTGGGTAAGGGTGATGCACCCTTCATGGTAATCGAAAATGTGGGATTTTGGGTTTGGCTCCCTATTGTACATAAGAATTTCAAGTCTGTGTCATGTCATGCATCATTCATATTCATTTCTGAGAAACTTGAGTAATATTCTACAAATAGGCACCATTCTGGTTGGCTACTATGAGTATTTCTGGTTTTATATGTCGCATGTAGATTTGAATATGTCTTTTACATTTTGAGAAATGACTTTTCTAAAATGGATGCATGATTTTCTGTCTGCCCTGACTTGGGTCTGGAGGCATATGTTCTTCAAGTTCAATTGCCTAGAGTTTGTATGCAGAATTTGAGAAGTGGTGGATCATCAGAACTCAGATTTACCAGTGGGTTAACCTGCTATGACTTTATATTTTTATGGCGGTGTTGGAAGGTAGTCGAATCTAGGAGCAACAGTACATTGGAAAGATGTAAGTTGCTGGGAGCATGCTCTGGAGGAGCGTTGTTTATCCCTGGTTGGCACACTCTCACTCTCTACTCCCTAGCTGCCATCAAGTGAGCAACCCTGTTCTTTCAGGGCTTCCTTTACTATGCTCTCCCTCATCAGGTGGCCCACACATGAACAGTTCTAAAACACTGACTTGAACTTTCGCTTCTTTAAGTACTTTTTTGTAACTTACTTGCTCAAAGGAAACAAAATTGAACTAAGATGCAATCACACTGGCAAGATCTCCACATTGACATCACCACTTGTTTTTGTCTTTTTAAATTTTCCTTCTATGTAAATGGTGCCCATGAAAGGCAGAAGAAGACACCTGAATCCTTAAAGTTTGAGTTACAAGTGATTGTGGACTATCTGACAGAAATCACCAAATCAAATTCAGAGCCTCAAACATTAATTACTAGTTTATAACATATTTAGAAGTCTTTATTAAGGAAAAAATAGCTGAAAGTGGTATTACAGAATATCAAATTGCCATATTCTCATCTTGTCAGCATCATAACAATCTTGAAAAAAAAAACAGAGAAAGTAGCCTCACATTTCCAGTGTCTGTGTAAACCAAAGAAGTAAAGCCCTGGAGGAGGAAGAAAAATCTGCAGATATTCCAAACCCTCAGTCTAAAACAGTTATCACTGCTTGACCTGGCTGGTAATTCTACAGGAATCCTTTTGTCTGGGCTTTTCTTAATTGGTCTGGTTTAGATTATTTCCACAGTGAACATCTGTTTTCCACAGGCATGTTAAAAATTAATCAATAGCAGTGGCTTAACATCTCGCTGATTAGGGGTCATAACATTTAGAGGTCAACAAGGAACCTTAAGCTGAAAAATGAAATGTCTATAAAGCTGTTAGAAAAGTTGAGCTGCATCCCTGAGACTTTGGAAGCCATTTTCGTATGTAATGTTGTACACATGAATAGCAATTCCCTGAGAAGAATCTAATCATTCCTTTGTGGCTTGCACTCAGCCTTTCTTAAACAGGAAGTCAACTTTAAAGCACAGATGAAAACTGTGTGCCAGAATGGTGAAAATATACTACAAATGAACACACAAACTCTAAGTAAAATTGGAGACACCACTAGAGAAAATTTGTGGAAACCTCTGTCCATTCATTTGTAGAAAACTAAGATAAGTGTCCAGAGACTAGGATAGCATTTGGCAGAAAAAAAAATGTGGACGGCCCAGATTTTTAGAATGTTTTTAAATAAGCAGTACCAACAGCAAAAGCAACAAAACAACATACAATAATCACCTAGCATCAAACTGTGGAAACAGAAGTCTCTGTTAGCTTCAGATATTAATTCTATGTAGCCTAAAGCTAACTGAGAGAGTCTCAACTGAGGAATTTCTACAATTAAATTAGTCTAATTTTTATTGCTATTTGATATGAGTGTCCACTCCACTATGTATGATGTCATCTATGAAGAGGTGGACCTGGACTCTATAAGAAAGTTGACTGTGAACCTGGGAACAAGCAATAAACAGGGTGCTTCCGTGGATGCTGCTTGGTTCTTGACTCCAGATTACTAGCCTGACTTCTTGCCCTGATTTCCATCAGTGATGGACTATTACCTGGAATTGTAAGCTGGAGCAAACCCTTTCCACCTCAAGTTGATTTTGTTTATGCTGTTTTATCATAGTGTCATAAATGAAATCAGGAAAAGGTGTCCTGAGTACATTGGGAACACAAGGGGGCAAGGGAGAGAGTCGAATGGGAGAGGTGAGGAAGGGAAGGAAGTGGGGAGAATGTATAGCTCAATTAAAAACAATAAAGTATAAAAAATGTAGGAGATATAGGAATATAACACAGTGGTTAGAATGAGAACTGTCCTCCATGAGCTCCACTGTTTCAACACTTCAATCACAGTTGGGGACACTGTTTGCGAAGGTATGTGGCACAGCCTTTCTGAATAAAAGATCACTGAGTGCGGGCTTTGTGATTAAATGACTCATATCTCCTCCACAGTTTGTTCTCTCTGCATTAAGCTGGCATTTGAAAATATGAGCTGTCAGCTTCCTGCTCCTCCCTTAATGCTTTCTGCCTGTTATTGGGCCTCACTTCCACGAGAACTCTTTCTGGAGCAACAAGCCCAAATAAACGCTTCTTCAAAGAGCTGTTTTAGGTTATGATGTTTTATCATAGCAGCAGAAAAGTGGCTGATAAACAAGTCAATTATGTGATGTATTTAAAAGGAAGGTAAAGGCCAAACATCCTACACATAACTCATTTTATTTTTCGTCTTTTCTAGTACAAATTTCATTAGTTTAAAATTTAGGAAAAACAATTTCAATGATAGTATTGGACAGAATGAACTGATTTCATGTTTTACCAGGCAGGGGCATGTAATGGTTTGATGAGAGATGCTGTTTTAGCCTCATATATCTGAATGTTTGGTCTCTAGTTTGTAAGACTGGTGGGAGAATTATTGAAAGATGTGGCCTTATTGGAGGAAAAATGCCCCTGATGTTGCGTTTTGAAATTTCAAAAGCACACAACAGTCCCAGACTCTCGAACTTTGCCTCCAACTTGCAGATAAGGTGTAAACCCTCAACTACTGCGCTGGTGTCATGCCATCTGAGCAGCAGTCAAGCTTCCCACCATAGGAATCATAAACTTACCCTCTCAAACTGTAAGCAAGCCCACAATTAATTTCTGCTTTTTTATAAGTTGCCTTGGTCAAGGTGTCTCTTCCTAGCAATAAACACTCATAGAGTACCTACTGCTGACCTAAGTGGGAGGGGGAAACTCTTCATTGGACAGAAGAGTCAGCTTTATTTCCTCTGTCTTCTATAGGGTAGGTCTCTCCACATCCGACACAGTCTCTTACGTCCTCTATCTCCTGCACCTTCATATTTTCTACTTCCTAATATCTTTCTATATGTTAGTGTATGACCTTGCATGATGTGATATAGGTGGCAGAAATACTTACTAATACATATTGCTTCTTTATGACTTAAGATTGCCTAAGTAGCAAAATCAGGCCTATGATCAAAGATGCCAGTGCACTGAGTCCAAAAGTATTTTATTCCTTTCTTATGTATATTTAATAAATATAGGACAATGATTATCTGGGATAACATAAGAAATTCATGTTGTGAAAAGAAAAACACTCGTTGCAATCAAACCTCTCTAATCTGTTTTCCTTGGTGTAAGATCATTGCCCTATATAGTATTTTTCTTTTATCATTACTATTACAATATACTTGATAAGATAAAGGAAAGAAAGGCTTATTGGGCTCACAGCCTGAGAGTACCATGGCATCACAATTGGAAATCATGGTGCAACTCTACCTATATGTTCACACTCATGACACAGACAAAAAGGATCACTAGTGCTCAACTTGTGTAACTTGTATAATGGTTTGCTTTTGTAAACAAAATACAAACAAGAGTCACTTGATTAAATGGGACATCAACTGAGGAATCTGCTCCATTGACTTTGCCTGGGAACAAAACTATGACCTATTTTATTGACTGGTGGTTGATGTTGAAAGTCCAAAATAATGATGGGTAGTGGATCAGCTGGACTCAAAAAGTCAAGAGGAGGAAGCCAGTGAACAGCATTCTTCCATGGCCTCTGCATCAATACCTGCCCCTAGGTTTTTGCCTTTACTTTTTGCCCTGGCAACTCTTATTGGTGTACTTTTAGATGGAAGAATAAGCCAAATAAACTATTTTCACCCCAAGTTTCTTTACTTAGATTGTTTTATCACAGCAGTAGAAAGAAAACCATGGAATGAACCCACTCACAAGTTGGGTAGCTCTCCCAATTTCAATTATTCTAATCTAGATAATCACTCATAGCCATACGACATAATAGAGCCCCTCAAGTTGACAACCATAAACCATAATGCCCAGCAAGGTCAAGTTTTCAAGATAATTTTGCTCATCTGCAAGAGGAGATTAATTCCACTTTTCTCACATGGCAGAATAAAGATTTAATGACATAATGTGATTATTCAGCATAGTAAGAGTCACGTAAGGACTCTGGGTTTGAAATAATCACAAATAATAAATACTGCTCTTAAGAACTCTTCGTTACTCTCATTCTTTAATTGTAATGCTGAAGTTTCAAGAAGCATTCAATTCTTTGTGCCTTGTGTCTCTTTCTCAATTGTGTGCCCAGGGAAAATAAGCACATAATAGTACTTTTTCAACATTTTGCAGAGTTGGGGAGAAACTAGAAATTCTTACGTGACAGCTGAATATATATGGATAACGATAATATCTACTTACCAGTTAGGGTACTTAAATATATGTGTTTTCTTTGACAAAATGTAATAGGAATATTTAAACAGAAATATAAATTGATTTTTTTGGTAACTAAAACTCTATAAATACAGTCAGTTGTGTTTATAAATTTCTCTTATTTAATATTGACCACTTCTGCTTTTTGAAATATTAACCAACTTATAAAATGTCAAAATATTTATTTGATGTACTCAGTCAGATTTAATATGATCCCTGCATATCATTTAGGTAAACAGATTGAAAATGCAATCAAAACATGCTTACTAAAATAGGTATTATACATGTAATCTTTGGATATATGATTAAAATAAAAATGTTTTCATGGTGGTTCTGCCTTATAAGAAAGTAGAAGTAGAAGAAGCCATGCTGAGCAGGCCAATAAGCAGCATATATCAATGACTTTTTTATCAGTTCAAGTCTCCAGGTTCTTATCTGGATTTATTTCCTGGCTTATTGTTTTTCATGCTGTTGAATTTTATTTTCTTCTTCTTCCAATGGGGACAGGAAATACTAGTAGCCCAATTTTTTAAAAAATAAACATTTTCTAATAGCCCAACATGAATGTAAAAAGTATTCTGACTTCATTATTAATTTTGATCCTTCACTTCTGTTTAGCATTTTCTTGCATATTCTGCATTTTAAACCAAAGTCATAATGTATTAAAACATATTTATTAAAATTATTTTTTATTTTTTAACTATTTGTTTTCTTTTTTCCATGTGGGTCCATGCCTATTTTCATAGGTATCAGCACATGTGTGTGTTGGTGCCTATACAAAGGTGTCTTTGCGTTTGCAGGCTTAAAATTGATGAGAGGGATCATTCTTGATCACTCTAAATTGTTACCCATTTAGACCAAGTCTCTAATTCAAACACAGAACTCATTAGTATGGCTAGTTTTATTAGCCAGCTTGTTCTGGAGATGTTCTTTATTCTTCTCCCAAGGCTAGAATCACAGGCCACTGACACATTGACCAGGCAAATATGGAGGTTCTAGGATCTGAATTCTAGTTCTAACATGTCCATGGGAAGCATTTTTGCTGCTGCACTATCTCCTCAACCCCAGTTCTTGTAACACTTTGTTTGTTTTGACTAATAGTTCTCCACATTTCCTCAATTTACTCAAGCTCCTGGTAGCCACTATTCTATTCTCTGCTTCTAAGAGATCAATAATTTTAGTTTCCATATGAGTGTGACTATGTAATACTCATTTATCTATGCTTGTATTATTTCACTTAATATCAGAGCATCTAGGTTCATCCATATTCTTAATAAAGTAAGAATATCCATCTTTTTATTCACATATATTAAAAGAAGTATTTCTTTGTGGAATTTCTATATTTGTATACACTGTGTTCTGACCCTATTTTCTCAGTATTCCTCTCTCTTGATGAATTTCATATGTTTGCATTCCTCTTCCTACCTAGCTTTCTATTTATATTTCTAGCTTTATATCTTATTCTTTTATCACATGGCGTCTGTCCACAGTTGTCTTTCTGACACTAGTTTAATTTGCTTTAATAACATGTTATTCATTTCCAATATTTTCTTGTAAATTTTAAATTTTATTCTTTTTCATGACTGAATAAAAAAAGGTAAAGAGATGGAAATAGAAAAAAAATCATACTGGGTACCAGACTCAGAAAGATAAACATGGCATATTCTCACTCATAACTGGATATTAACTGTAAAGTAAAGGATAACCATGCTACAATACAGAGATACAAAGAGGCTAGATAACAAAAAGGGCTCAAGGAGGGGATGCATGAATGCCCAAGTG
Source organism: Neodon shergylaensis (assembly GCA_025134845.1). Taxonomy (NCBI): domain Eukaryota; kingdom Metazoa; phylum Chordata; class Mammalia; order Rodentia; family Cricetidae; genus Neodon; species Neodon shergylaensis. Next base: position 5,440,604 of record JABTXL010021554.1, read on the forward strand.
TGTTGTAAGCAGGCTGCTAGTTAGTGCCAGCTGCTCAGCCCCAAAATAACCACAAAGAAACTGTGTTAATTAAATCACTTCTTGGTCTGTTAGCTATAACTTCTTATTGGCTAGTTTTTACATCTTAATTTAACCCATTTCCATTCAGGATTTGCCCCAGAGGAAAATGTTGTTAAGCATAGGAAAAGCAAGTCAATAACTCATGTGAAGTTTCATTGGGTTACAAAAAATAAACAAAGACAATTTACATGAATGATCTCAACAATAAGCCTAATTTTGGCATTTACATATAAGTGTAGAACAATTTCATTATTTATTGGAAAAATTTGTTAATGTAAGTAATGTTTCTTGTTAAGAGAATGCAACATTTCATGTTTCCCGGCTGCCCAGACGCAAAATAATTACACGGAAACTGTATTAATTACAATACTTCTTGGCCAATAATCTCACACATATTTCTAACTACCTCTTAAATCTTGAGTTAACTGATTTCTATTCATCTATGTATCACCACAAGGGCATCTGTCTCCTCTGGTAGCTACATGGAGTCTCTGCCACTCTGCCTTCTGTTTTTCTCTATCTCTACTTGGAATTTCTGTCTTGCTTTATTTTGTATGGTCATAGGCCCAAGCAGCTTCTTTATTAACCAACTGAAATAAGACATATTCACAGTATATAGATGGGAATCCCACATCAGTGTCAGAGTGATGGGGAAGTCTCATTCACTTCCCAACACACGGTTGTATTCCTGAAATAAAGTATCTGTAAACATATTTTTCCTATAAAGAAAGGCTGACTGCACATTCCTACAAAGGATTTGTATTAGCCATCTAGTGGAATTTGAAATGTATGTAATAAAATATTGAACCATGTCTTGTCATAACATTAATTTAAGTACTTTATTTTCTTCCCCATAGAAGCATATTTTTATCCCAACAAGAGAATAATCGGGGGGCTGGAGAGATGGCTCAGAAGTTAAGAGCACTGCCTGCTCTTCAAGAAGTCATGAGTTCAATTTCCAACAAACACATAGTAGCTCGCAACCATCTGTAATGAGGTCTGGTGTCCTCTTCTGGCCTACAAGCATACATACAGACAGAACACTGTATACATAATAAATAAATCTAAAAAAAAATATAAAAAAGAGAATATCAATTTCATGAATATCTTTTGGCACAATTTTGAGAAATATACTAATACAATTTAGAACATACTAGAAAATAAAAACACAATATGAAGGAAATTTTAATCATCTTTATATCATAGATCAATGGTAATGCACTGTTTGTGTGCTAAGTAGTTTCTATTTGTAGTGTATAATCTTGATTGTCGACTTGATGGGATTTAGGACCACAATGTAAACAAATATCTCTGTGGGGATTTTCTAGATTAGGGTAATTGATATGGAAAGACCCAACTTTAACAGTAGATAGAATGGTTCTGTTCTGGAACACTAGTCTGAACACAAGGGAGAAAGGCAGGGTAGCGCCGTGTTTATCTCTGTCTAATTAATTCCTCACTGTGAAAGTACTACAAGATGCTTCATGAGCCTGCTACCATGCCTTTCGAGACATGATGGACTGGACCTTCAAACTTTAAGGCAAAAGGCTTTTTGTCCTCTAAGTTGCATTTGTTAGCTGTAGCGATATGAAAAGTAACAAATTCAAAAAAAGTCAAGAAATAAGGACATTGTTTTGATCAACTTTGCAACATGATCCTTAGACTTTTGAAGCTGTTTTCAATGGTTTTGGAACTTTGGTCCAGAAAGGCTTTTCAGTGTTACAGACAGAACGTAGTCATGGGTTGCTATAGCGGGAGATTTGAAAGGTTAGAGTTCTCAAAGAAATGTGGACAGGTCAGGCCACAAAACAAACATTCTATTGGGAACTTGGGAAGAGGCCATTCTTGGGCTATTCATACAATTTCAATACAATTGTATTCAATACAAACAATTCTGCTTATGTCTGAGAACTTTAATGAGGCCAAGTACAAGAGTAATGGACTAATTTGTGTGTTAGAAAAAAACTCCAAGACAGATCAGGTATGGCTGATACTTCTTTCTCTTATCCAGGTTCACAGGAAGAGAAAGTAAAAAGTGAAGTAGTGAAGACAAGAACAATGTTTGGCTGTGAACAAAACATGTGAATCAATTTAGCACAAGTGATGAGGCAATTTGAAAGCAGTCATCCTTGTTAAAGAAAGGTATGAACTTTTTCTGGGAAAACAGTAAGTTTCCTAAGATCGCTCACTTATTAATTTGAAAGGGAGCTCCTGTTGTGAGAATCCTGCTGAACAGGTTCTCACCTGATCTGAAACAACTGCCGAGGAGAGGATTTTGACAGGTCAAATGCTCAGCTAGGTTGTCCAAGGGATCAAGGCTCCTTTCCAAGCAGGCAACAAAACATGGCAGCAACACCCGTGTGCTACTGGTTGTGTAGGCATGAAGGGTGCAGTTTTGAAGGGGTCATGAAGTCTTATACCATGGTGTCAGAGAACTGCTGCTAAGCAGAGACGAGGTGTGGCTTTGCCAGAATCCCTTCAAGGGGACCCAGAGAGTACACTAAAAGACGTATGGAAGGTGAACATGTGGAAACACCCCAAGCTAAGTGTTGAGAACACCATTCTGTAGGATGGAGTCATGGACTGAGTAGACAGAGGAGGTGATGTGAACATCAGCGTTCCTCTCCATCTGTTTATTAACTGAAGATCCATGCTGGCCAGGTGCCTCGTGTACCTGCCCCCTTTCCTTCACCACTACAATGGACTGGACTTTTCCCACTGTAAGTGCTTGACTTAGTTATTTTGCCACAGCAGCAAGAAAGGTACGTGATGATATGTTCATCAGGGGAATTTTTACTCATGTACATGTTTTGAATGTTTTGTTTTAATCTAGTTATTCTAAGTGTCTGAGAATGAAAACTATTAATTACAAAATAGTATCTTATTAAGTTTTTCTGTGTCTTTTGTATAAAAACTGCTTGTAAAAAGTATATATGAATTCATATCAAAAGTTATGAGCTCATCGTATTTTGTTGAGTATTATGCTAATGGTATAAGGTATTTAGTCAAACTGTTATTATGAGATCTTGACAAAAAGAAGAATCTTTTCATTATTGGTTGATTTAGGAATAGAAAAGTCAAGAAAAAATAATGAATGTGGTATTCTGGTACCTAATGAAAAAGTATTTTTTACTATCTGTCCTGTTGGTCAAGAAAGGGAAAGCAACATAACGGTTTGTAGTTCCACTATTGGACATTAGAAGTCATTCATAGGCTAAAGCCTTTACAGTGTAGTAAAAACAAATCTGGCTAGAGTTCATGTAAGGAAGTTAAGTAAAAAAGTCTCATTAAACATGAGACAAAATTATATTCTATCCAATCCCTTGAGAAGCATTCTAAGTGCTGGGCAGAAGAAAATCTGGTTTACCTTAAAAAGGAGAATCCAAGATAGGGAATGATGGCACATGCCTTTAATTCCAGCACTCAGGATGTAGAGGTGGCCTGATCTCTGGGAGTTCAAGGCCAACCTCATCTGGAAGAGCTAGTTCCAGGTCAGGCACCAAAGCTACACAAAGAATCCCTTCTTGAAAAATGAATGGAAGGAAGGAAGGGAGGGAGGGAGGGAGAGAGGGAGGGAGGGAGGGAGGGAGGGAGGGAGGGAGGGAGGGAGGGAAGAAAAAATTAGAAAAAGAAATTGAATCCAGATTATTGAGTACAATTAAGTTAAAATTAATATGATATTTAGAGACTCATAGTGAAAGGAAACGTATTGGCTCAGGGTCCCCAAGACCAAGTTCCTAGCACAAAAAATTATTTTCCCTAGAGGAACAGAAGGCAAGGAATAAGAGAGAAAGACAGGAAGTAGAGGACCAGGGAGAAGGGAAAGGGGACATGCGTATTTGTCTGGAGGGACAAAAAACTGCCTCTGGATAGAGAGTAGACAGACAAATGTGGCATGTCGGAAAATGGCAGTTCAGAAAGGCACAAACAGAAATTCCATTTTAGGATGAAATGTTTAATTTTAATTGGGAATGTTAATTTAGTGAGTTAAAGGGGGCTTTTGATTGCTGGACTTCATTACTTTGATAGCTGGATCTTGGTAGTCAGCCTCAGGAGGATAGAGTGGTCAAATAAGAGAACAAATGTAGGTGGCTATCTTTAGGAAAATAATGGGCAAGGCCTACCAGTGCTGTGTCTGGCACGCTCAAGCTGGCCAGAGTCCCTTCACATTGAAGGAATCAAAAAGTGAAAAGATTAAAAAGAAACTCGCTAGCCGGGCAGTGGTGGCACACACCTTTAATCCCAGCACTCGGGAGGCAGAGGCAGGCGGATCTCTGGGAGTTCGAGGCCAGCCTGGTCTACAAGAGCTAGTTCCGGGACAGGCACCAAAGCTACAGAGAAACCCTGTCTCGAAAAAAAAAAAAAAAGAAAGAAAAAAGAAAGAAACTGGCTTTTGTGCATAGACAACATTGCTAGAGCTCTGGAAAGTGTGAACACTATGGTATTTAATAGGTTCAGTAGTTAGAGAAACACAACAGGTCATAGACATGAATAAAGATTCTGGAGGACACTGAATAAAGTCCTAGTGATTTATGCTTTCATTGAGTAAATGTGCTTCTGATTGCTTCATGTCTTTAGGAAAACAGTATGCACTTGCTGTGAATGCTGTTTGAATGTAGCAATGGGCATACTGGGTGTATTTTTTTATAAGCCAGTTGAGTCCATTGATATTAAGGGATATTAATGACCAGTGATTGTTAATTCCTGTTATTTTTTGGGTGGTAGTGTGTGTGTGTGTGTGTTTTCCTTCTTTAGGATTTTCTGCTGTGGGATTTTCTGTTGACTGTACATTTGTGATTTGGTAAGAGGATAAGGTACATAAAGTTATGTGTTAAAAGATTTAGAAAATATTGAACTTGTACCCAGCATCTTCACTGTGGGCTAGGATCCTATGTGGTGATATAGAAATGAAAAGAGGTGTCATCAAATTTTTGACAACATATATGGTTCTGAGGACACAATGACATAAAACAAGCAAACACCCACAGACAAACATTAGGACGAGCTCTGGGAACTCCACTGAAGAGGAAGAGGAAGGATTGTAAGAGCCAGAGGGTTTGAGAACACCAGGAAAGAACAAAATTAGCTAAGCAGGGCTCATAGAGTCTCACAAAGACTGAAACAGCAGTCATAGAAGCTGTATACGTCTGTGGTAGGTACTCTGCATACATGCTGTGGTTGCTTGGTTTAGGGTTTTCGTGGGACAGCTAACTATATGGGTTGGGGTGTCTCTTCCTTTTCTGCCTGCTCTTGGATGGATCTTTGTTCTTCTACTGACTTGCTATGTCGAGTCTTGATCGGAGAGTTTGTACCTTATTTCATCTTGAAATACCTTATTAGGTTGACATTCCTGGAAGTCCTGCCCTTTTCTGAAAGGAAATGGAGCAGTAGTGGATCTGATGGAGATGGGAGGGGGTAGCACAGGAAGGAGTGGGCAGTGGCTGCAGTCAGGATGTATTGTATGAGAGAAGAATAAAAAACAAACAAAGAAACAAATAGAAATTACCATTACTACCATGACCATGGGGAGAAAGCAACCTGCATAATGAACCTAAATGAATAATGAACTTTGATGCAGTTATTGAACTTGAATGTATAATACACCTGCAGTTATCCTAGTATTGTTGCTGGTGTGGGGTTATGTGACTTCACTGATGTCATGTACACTTTGCACACACATACCTTCACAGCATGCACACAATGAATAATGGCAGAAAAGCACAGTGCTTGCTCTACGTACACAATGCTCTGACAGAAACACACTGGTTTAATTAACTACAAAATAAAAAAGAAAGCAGAAAAAAGAAGACTTGAATGTCTCTGGCCACCATTCCTCAGCAGCATATATCTGTCAAATTCAGTGTAACTTTTAATTGTGTTCTGTGAGGATTTTGTTGGTTTTGTTTTTCTCTTTTTAATTTACTGTTCAAATTTCTATTTTGTTTTCATTTAAAATGTCAGTAAATGGATTTTACTTGTGATTAAGATAGAAAATTTTAATTAGCCATAAATATACTCTACTACGTTTGCAATATATATTTATGCAAGGCAGCATTCTTAGCACTGAGAATTATAAAAGGAATAATTAATTATTGATGGTGGTCTGTGTATTTATTTATTTCATGATAAAATCTTGTAAAAACAATTACATTACTTCAGCATGTAAATTTGCTACTGCTTTGGATGCTATATCTTTAAGATGCATTTATTTAATGTATGGGTGTGGGTGCCCACATGTATTTATGTGCACCATACATAATATATGCAGGTGTACTTAGCTGTCAATTACCCTGGAACTGTAGTTGCAGGCAGTTGTGAGCCAACAGATACTGTTTCTGCAGGAACAGTAGTGCTCTTAAGTGTCAGTCCATCTTTGTAGCTCACTTTAATCTTTGATTATTAATGAATACTTGATTTTTATACTTCCTTATATACTCTTATACCATGGCTGTATAAAGTTATTATATAGTGAAAAATGGTTCAAGAATGGATGAGGTTTAATAGGTCCTGTACTATAAGAATGCAGTGCTATTGGAATGCAGAGGGAATGATTGTGATTATTATTTAATTTAACTGTGTTTTTTCAAGATACAAAGATTATTTTCAATGATATTCATAGAGATTTATATATTCTATCTGGCTGCAAAATCCCCCCTTGAAGAAATTGCACTGAACTAGTGTAGTAGCAAATGATTAAAAAAGAATAATTTCCTTTAATAGTGGGTAGTTTAAGATATTGTTAATATGGTCAGAGAGATAGTTTATCAAGGAAAGATGCTTATTATTCAAGTCTGGTGATCTGAGCCCATGTAAACAGAGAAAGGGAGATTTGAGTGACTCATATTCATAACACACAAACACCACATTAATGATATAGATATAGTTGATAATATTGTATATTTTACTTTAAGAAAGCAAATGACTAAATTTAATTCTAAGACGTTGATGTGAAGTGAGACACAGTATTTCATTTGAGAAAAACAAAAACGAGCTGGAGATGTCAGTGGTAGCACATGCCTATCAAGTTCATGGCCCTAGGTCAATCCCCAGCATATCACAAAATAAATAAAAATATTTTAAGCAAAATAAATAAAGCAAAAGAAACAGAATCTCACTGAAATTTTAATGTTATGTCTTCATAGAACCAACCCAGAATAAGAAAGTTGTGAAACTCATTTATAGAGAGTACTGCTGGTTTATAAACAATGCTTTTTAAAATGCCTACATAAACTTCACAGATAATTTGAGAATGTTTTACAACAAGTTTTTTTTCTCTGACAAGCTTAATAGCAAGTGCATACAAATGATTTTCTATAAAACAAAAACCATAAAGTGTATATACGACCTCCTGTGGCACAGACAAACTACGTCATTCTGTAAGCAAAATAACGCATTAGCACTTCCCTTAATGTACTATTGAAGGCTCTTTATATTTTGCATAACGACAGTGTTGACCATAAAGAGAGGTATATTCTTTTTACTATCACTTTATGTTCTCAGTAGTATGTTTTATTAGGCTCCTGGGTAGCAAATTAATTTGAAAAATCTCTTAAGACTGTGTATGTGCCTTGAAATATTTGAGTGGTTTATTTTGCTCTCCTTAATGTTACCTATTTACATTTTTGTCATTTTGTGGAATTCAATTGCTTTTCAGTAATAACTATACACAGCATTTTTTTAATATAATGAAATCCAAGTTAAAATTGCAGGCAGCTAAGACTTAGAACTGAGGAAGTTAGCAGCCCTCCTATTGAGATGACTATTAGAGTTAATTTTTGCATTTGAAGATGTAATCATGCAACCTACCCTAAATTCATTCTTTTCTGAATAATGGAATAATAAAATGTTACTCTGGAGACACATTAATAGTTTCCCTATTTATCCTTATTTATCAAGGAGCTACTGATTTTCAAAAGAATGAAATTACCCTTTTTTAAATTACACCTCTTAAATATTTTTTCCTATCTTAATTCTGAACCAAAGCAGTAGAGTGTAAGCAGGCTAAGTACAGTGGGCAGAGCAGCTGTGAAACAGAGGTCTGTTTATAAGCTGCAGCAAGAGGAGCAATTTTGTTTGTTGGAATATGGGACTTCAGTGCCTCACGTCTTTCATTTAATAAACATCCAAAGTAATCGTCATGAAGGGGAATGAGAGAGAGAGAGAGAGAGAGAGAGAGAGAGAGAGATTGTAGCAGTCTTTTTGAATATATAACCAAACTCTGATTTGCTGTGGTCTGTGACACAAGGCTTTGTTGGCATGTCTTTCTTCTTGTCCAAAGTTCCACACTTCAAAAGAATTTTCACAATAGAAATATGTTTCCTATTTGTCTCTGAGAGACCTATGAATGAAGTGTTCTTCCCTATCTTGGTGCTATGGGAGGAGGTAGAATCTTTTTTTTAATTGAGCTCTACATTTTTCTCTGCTCCCCTCCCTGCCTCTACTCCCCCCGCCCCAACCCTACCCCAAGGTCCCCATGCTCCCAATTTACTCAGGAGATTTTTTTTTGGGGGGGGGGTTTCGAGACAGGGTTTCTCTGTAGCTTTGGAGCCTGTCCTGGAACTCCCTTTGAAGACCAGGCAGGCCTCGAACTCACAGAGATCTGCCTGCTTCTGCCTCCCGAGAGCTGGGATTCAAGGCGTGCGCCACCACCGCCTGGCTGAGATTTTGTTTTTAAAGGAGGTAGAACCTGTAAAACAGAGTCCTTACTAAGATATCCTATAGGATTGGAATGTATCCTTAAGGGGGGGAAGTATAATACAACCTTTTAGCTACTCACACATTTGAGGCATTAAAGTGAGATTTGATATACCACATTTCTTATCATGACAAGCTTCCCTGAAGCCGACTAAGAACTATGGACCAGCATCCATGGACTAAAGCTCTCAAAAAAAAATAGCTCTTTGTATTTCATTTATTCCAGGTATTTGGTATGGCCATGGGAAGATGATTAATGCATTTGGTTCTTGATTAGATTTTCTAGTAATAGTATTTTGGAGATAGTAAGAAAGAGAAAATTCAGACTTACTGCTTTTTCTGAAGACAAAGAAAACAACACTGAAAGAACACGATATATATCCGGACACTACAGAGTGCATTCTGTGTAAATACCGTTTTCACCATTCACACTGAGACAATGACTCACAAAGTAATCGAAGAAGAACGAATGGAACACTGTGATTTTCACTACAGAAAAACAAATGGGTCTGATGTGCATCCAAATATGCACTATAGATCTTTCCTAACATGCCTGCCTTACATGAATGTCTCTCTGAACTCTTACTGGACCCAAGGAGATTATGGTGGCAGTTTGAGTTTTCCTCGTTAATAACTTGCACCTCTGTTGTATGCAGTTTCACCTACTAAACAATATCAGCTTTCTTTTCCTTTCTTATTTACTTCATTTTTTTTCCTTTTTTTAATCTTAGTACAAGATTTATGTATAAGTTGTGGGAATGTTATATTTCATCTGGTTTTTTGAATGATTTCTGCAAATCACCAGACTGGTTCTCATATTGGAGCTGAAAGTACTTTAAAAAATGGTGAAAGATCTGTCTTTCACCATTCATTTACCTTTCTTAATTGGTTTGAGGAAGCCTGAATCCTTTCCTTTTTTTGCATCAGTTCTTTTCTCTTCCTAAATTTAGCTATATGGAGAGTTTTCAGATGAATAACCAGAAATTAAAAAAATATATCAACAGTACTTTGACTTTCTACATATTACTTTCCTAAGAAAGATACAGCAATTCTTTCCAACTGTGCATATACATTCATGGTAGTAACAAAAAGGACAGTAGAATCCCAAGACTTAAGAGATGGCACTGTGATTCAGACCATGTACAGATCTTGTAGAGGACCTAGATCTGCCTAACAGCATCCACACTGGGTGGCTTACAATGATCTGTAACTCCAGATCCGAGGTATTGGAAACTCTCTTCTAGCCTTAGTTGTTATCTGCATTCTTAAACTTATCCCCCAAAATAGACAGACAGACAGAAACACACATCTTTCCCTACAAACACATTACAGAGAGAAAGAGAAAAAAAACATACATGCACACACAAACACATCCACACACATATACATAATTAAAATATTGCAAAAATATTAAATAAGATTATTCACAATTCAAGTAATTCAAGAATATGTGAAGAAACAATTCATCCTAATAAAGTAGATTTCATCCTAGAGGCACAGGGTTGACTCAACATGCATAAATTGATAAAAAATAATCTACCACGTAAGCAGGCTGAACGACAAAAATCACATGGTCATCTCATTAGATGCAGAAGACCTTTGACAAAATCCAAACATCACTTCTTTATAAAAGTACTTTATAGATTGAGGACACATCAAGAACTCGTCATACATAGTAAGATAATTTACCATAAGACAATAGCCAATATAAACATAAATGGAGACAGACACAGAACATTTGCAATAAAATTTGACAGAAGACAAAGATGACAACTCTCTCAATACCTTTTCAAGATAGTACTTAATGTTTTAGCTAGAGCAAAAAGACAGTTAGAAAACAAATGCATACTATGGCAGAATTCCTGCTGGGTTGCACCTGGATGAGTGCCAGAGAGTTAGTGCCTAGCACTAATCCCAGCTGGGCTACTCCTGGCCCTGCTCCAGAGTGCTAGCACCTAGCTATAATCCGTCTTTTATTTAGCAGATACCTTTTGTCAGACCTATGTGAATCTTGTCTGTGTTTCCTAAGGATACAAAACCTACACAAAACTTGGTTCAGGTAACCTCGAAAACTGTGGTACTTGATGAATTGAAAATTTGCACTTGGCATTGTACTTTAGAAGCTTCATTCAGGTTGTTTTGAGCATATGAAAATCAATTGTATTAATTGTAAATATGGAGAAACATAAAAATGCCCTGGGCAAAAGAAAGACTCTTCAGTTCTGAGAGGCTGAGGTTTCCTGCAGCTGCAAATGCTAAGCTTATTCTTACAGTGTTTCCGAGTCTTCCTTTCAACAGATCCACATGAACCCACACTTGCGAAAAGACACACGCAACAGCATGCAAATAGTAAAGGAAAAAATCAGGTTCTCTTTATTTGTGAATGATATGATTTTATATATAAAAGATCCCGAAAAACCCAACCAGGAAATTGCTACATCTGATAACCACATTAAAAAAAAGTAGCAGGATACAAAATCAACACACAAAAATCAGTAACCTTCATATATGAATGACTAATATATAAATAAATGGAGCTCAGCTAAGAAAGCAGTGGAAGAGTCTTAACACATAAAGCCCAAATGAAAGTGACAGTCAAGTCTTTTATCCCTCACTGGTATTGTAAACAAGAGGGTAAAATAGAGAAATCACCCTCCTTGTCTGCCCTTCCATTCCCTCCACAGAAACTGCAGACACCAAGGGTAATATGCATCAGTACAGATGCTGAGAATTTGGAACAAAAGGCTTCCACATTCTTTACTATTACAGAAGCAGAGAGAAAGGGTGTCAGGAAACCTAAATAAAAGTGGTGACCTGTTCTTTCTCCTCGCCCCCAATTTAATGAACTAAATTATATTAGAATATAGTTAAAGAATGGTGTTGGCAGCAAAACCTGAAGAAAGATTCTATGTAATGTTTCCAGGAAAGCAACTTCTGAAGAATGGTCCCTAGTGGCAGCTCCATCACTGACTGTGAGTATGAGCCACATGCCCTACTCAGCAATGGAGAGCCACTTCCTTTGGTGATCCACCCTGGAAAGCCTTTGTTGCTTTGGTCAGGCCAATAAATTCACAGGGCTTTTAAGCTACAAGGTAGGATTCTGTAATATATAATATTTTCAAAGCTTGTCTTAAGACATATACTTTGCCCCCCCCACCCCGCCCAGAGGAAAAGAACAGAGCATACACAGCTTGTTGATAATGATCATCTTTTCTATTTAGGATTTATTGAATTCTAAAATGAGGATATGATGCTTTTGTAAACAAGGAGAAACATTCCCACCAAACTGTGTTATAAAGAACACAGCCTGGAGGCCGGAAGTCTTTCCAGTAAGAAAAAAGTACAATTTGTATTTGATCTCATATCACAAAAAATCACCATATTTGAAAAAGGGGGGGGGGATCATGAAACAGGAGAAAACTAAAGAAAAGTTTTGAAAAAAATTTAGTAGTTTTATTGTATTTTATTCCAAACACAACATACACATTTAAAAAAGGTAAGAGTAGAACAAAAGATATACATGTATAATATATATAAATATAGGCTGAAATTTATGAATTTTATGATGTTAGGTATCATGACTCATATGCAATGTTACAACCATAGAGAATTATTGAAATTTTTAGAAAGCAAAAATACCTATTTAGTTAGGAAAAGGTTTTCTGTAACTGTGGATATAGTTCTGAGACTATCATGTGTATTCCGTAGTTCGGGATGACGACAGTTCAGGAGTGAAGAATAACAGACTCCCTGAATATGAATTTCCTGATATTCTCTTTAACGGGCTTCCGATGTTAGAATCCTTTCTGTTTGCCTGACTTATCTGTAATACATGTGGATTTGATCTCTTCATGCTGTAAACGGGGAAAAGGAGACAGATGGAAAATGGTTTACATAGTGGAAATCTGGATTTATGAACTAATTAGTTGTGGTGAAAAGAAAAAGATAAACATTTATTTGAAGCTTTCTCTTCCAAATTTGCCTTCATCTCCTTATCTTAGTGCTTATCTGAATTTGATGAGACTCAACTGACCATGGGTTTTGTCATGCATTCCAAGGTTCAGCCAAGTTAGTTTACACTCAGTCCAATCAAAAAACATGTAAGAATATGTGAATGGCACAGAAACATTACAAAATGGGATTTCGGGGAAGTAGCGTGAACATTTTACATACAATTAACTCTGGTGTGTGTTTGTATCTGTGCTGTTGAACATTGATATGTGGCTTTATTTTAGCTGCTAGCCCTTGTTGATCACCATTTTAATATGACTGTATATGCATCAATTCATGAAATCAATTATATTTTAAACAACCAACAATAATAACTCAAATATTTTCTAAGTAAACCCATGTCAGGTTTTAGAGCTTGGAGGCAAAATGCTGTTTCTACTGCCTATATTTTGAAGCTCCCTAAGTTTTCATCAATTAATTTAAAATCTTCAAGGTTTAATATTGAGAATTTGATTTATGTGTGGGTGTTTCGTATAGTATGATGAGTATTAATCTACTTTTATGTTGATACATATCAATATCTAATTTTTAAACATCACTTTTTGACCAGGTTTTCTTCTCCAGGTTAATGCTTTTGAAAGGTTATCAAAAAGTGAGTAACTGTAGCATCAAATGTGTGTTCTTTATTCCTTTTCATTGGTGTATATGTTTACCTGTTTTTTGTGTCGCTATTAAAAAATATAGATTTGAAATTTGAAATCATATATTGTGAAATCAGATATTGTGATACCTCCAGCATTATTATTTTTATCAGGATTGCTCTGCTATTAATTATGTTTCTTCATTGTTAGTTTTAGAATTTATTTTCTCTTTCTGTAAGGAAAATATGTCATAGGGACTTTGATAGTTGTTGCATAGAACTTTTAGATTGTTAATGAAAATTTAATACATTTTTTCAATATTAATCAGACTGATCAATGAACATGCAGATTATTTCTACCTTGGTGTATCATCTTCAATTTCTTTCTTTAGTATTTAGTGTTCTAATATTTATAGTGATATTTCACTTACATATTTAGGTTTATGATTAAGTATATATTTCAAACTCTTCTGAATAAGGTTAATATGTGGATTTGTTCACAGTATGTAGATCATTTCTGTACAGATTTCCTTGAAAATTAGAAGCTGACATTGTCCCCAAATATCTTGAATGACATGCTTTATAGTAATAGAACCAGATTTGGACCAGTGTCAAGCCAAAGGGATATCTCTTTTAAGCATCAGAATAGGTAAACACATCTGAGTTATACATTGCAGGTAGGTGAACAAAAGAAACAATTACTCTGCATGACTTTCTAGGCATTTTTATATAATGAAAACCATAAATAACCCATATGGAGAAAAAAATGTGGTACAGACATGAAGAAGAGTTCTGGAACTGTGATCAGAATTTCACTTTTGCCTATCAGCAAACTGCATATGGCAAAGAGAAACAACTGGAGTGGATGTATTCTGATACCTATGTGCATGGAGCATCGAACCTCCTCAGTGACACACAAACAACGTATCTGCTTCCTAGTCATGATGGGAGAGACCAATTACCGTAATGACTTTCATAGTTTGACCTCACTTCAGCTTAGTTATCTCAGTACCTCTACATGATTGTACTTTGTGGCAGGTTTTTCAATCGAGCTTCAGAGCAGGTTATAGTGAGAATTCCTGACCTGTGAACGCTTTGTATTCTCAGGGTTCCAGAGAATTTCTATCTTAAATTATAGGACTGTCACAATGCGGAACTTGAAAATATTACTTGGAGTTTTGGCATAGATGCAATGAATTTTTATTTCCTTCAGTAAAATGTGAAAGTCAGTATCAGATCCTCTTTACCTGCCTCAACTGCATTTAAGGCTTGAGGAACTGTGGGGTCTCCCCGCTGGTACGCGACACAGTTGACTTTCATCTGTGCTGCCTCCTATCTCCAAGGTTACTTTCTGGTTCCAGTTTTAGACTTCCCTTCCTCCTGAAACATGGTTTGTTTGTGTACAGATTTCTATTTTCTGCATCACCTTTCAGTTTCTTTAAATGTTTCTATATCCTACTCATTTCTTTCCTGATCTCTTTTTTTGTTATCATAATATAGTCTTTCTTTGACCATCTTGATATTTGAATTCATGTAAACTAGAAAAAGCTGTCATCTCATCCCGGAATGTCTTTTCCCAAATCTTTATGTTTGACCTTATATTGTATACTTGCTGACATGAATGATTTTTTTTTTACTTAGAAGTTAGGCACATTTTTTGTATTTGCCAACAAATAACTCCTATTGATGTTCTGACATTTTGTTTAAACTGAGTAACAAGGCAAGCTAGTATTAGTCACAATGTCAGTGATGGCAGGGAGATGCATTCCAGCATTGTCATCCATAACAGCAGGGCTTTCTTCTACACTGAACAAATAGAATCCTTGACTATAACACAGAAGACAATTATAAGATTAATCAAAGTGAAACAAAGTGAGTCTACTAAGTATAGAAGAGATAACACATACTTTAAACAAACTCTCATCATATTTTAAGATACTGTGCAAGCTGACAAAGGGGAAAAGAACTTCAAACCATCTATAAGCCTACAAATCACGACACTGACCAACCTAACAAGACACCCTCAAGGATATAGTAGTGGTATTTAGGATTAAATAACAGCTTTCTAAATAAACCTTAGTACTGCTTAATGAAGAATATTTGTATCCGAAACTTTGATGCTAGCCAATGATTCATGATGAGAGAGGTCATGAATACTAGCAGAGGAGCTACTACTGCCACTCTCCTTATTCTACAGTTTCCAACTATATCCTAAATACTTATCCTTAAGTCAGTAGATAACTCTAACACTCATGCTCCAACAAAGAAGCTTCTTTGTGTAATTGATAGTGACAGTTACAGAGATCTGCAAGCAGTGAGAATACAGAGAACCACTGATGATGTGGTACTTAACACTCTTTCAAACATCTACAATGAAACTCCTATACTTAAGTAATAGGTAGCATCACAAACGAGGGGTTGGAGAGAGACGATGAGAGCCAGATGATGAGAATTCTAGTGCTAAATGATGTCTTCAAGACATGAAAAGGAAGGTGCATTCATGATATCTCAAAAATATGTTCTTCTAAACCAAACCTGCCCTACAGCAATGCCAATTAACATAATGTAAAATTGGGGAATTTCACAAGTCTTACCCCTAGCTGAAAGGCTACAGCAAAGAATGACTTGAAGAAAGTATAATTTTTCATTTCTAGGAATGAACCAATTAACAAGTTATCTAATCTCAAGTACTGAGCCCTAGGCATATAGACATAAGAACAACTTAGCAATTGTGTGTTTAATACATAAAGTATATACAACAGGCTATATTTAAAAGCACTTATATATGAACATGTATTATATATTTTTATTTAATAGCTACATATACACATTTATGCAACAATAATTTGAGAGGAAGTTGGAGTGTCATATATCAATCTATTGATTTCATTGGTTAAGTAATAAAGAAACTGCTTGGCCTTCATAGGTTAAAACATAGGTGGGAGGAGTAAACAGAATAGCATACTGGGAGGAAGAGGAAGTGAGCTCAGACTTGACAGCTCTGCCCTCTAGAGCAGAGAAGCCATGCTCTGCTCTCCTGGAGAGACGCCATGGCTCCTCTCGGAGACACGCGATGAAGCTCCGACCTATGGATGGACGTAGGCTAGAAACTTCCCTGTAAGCGCACGTTTGGGTGCTACACAGAGTATAGGAAATGGGCTAGTCCAGGTGCGAGAGTTAGCCGAGAAGAGGCTAAATAGAAATGGGCCAAGCAGTATTTAAATGAATATAGTTTGTGTGTTGTTATTTCGGGCATAAGCTAAGCGAGCAGGCGGCTGGGGTGCTGGGGACGCAGCCCTGCCGCTCCTATTACAACAGATAGGAGCAGTGAAAGGAGAGAAAAGAAGGGATGGAAATTATTTAAACACAATACTGAGTTATGAAATTGTTTAAAATATTACATTAAAAACAATGTATGCCTAACCCCAATAAATATATCACGAACATAATCCCTGTGTTTAAGGCATGGGCAACTTCACAAAACAGGAAACAGACAGATTCTAAGAGTCAGAAGAATATGAAGTCTATTTTAAAATTATGTCTCCTAAAAATGATATGTCACTTTCCTCCACAATATTTCAAAAGCATGGTAATGTAATAAGACCTGAATAAGTAAAGTATCAATAGAAATGCCAAAATGGAGAGGTAAATATCATGGCAGCCTTCCTTAGACTAAAAGTTAATGAAAACTAAGGAATGTTGAGAGCAAGAGAAGTAGGCTTTCCCAGGCATTATTCCCATTATTGTTTATTCAGTACCAAATTATGCTGGCTAGTTTTCATGTCAATTTTATAAAAGTTAGAATCAAGAGAGATGGGGGAGACTCAGCTGAGAAAATGTCTTTGATGTGAGATTCCCCTCTGTATGCTGTGATTACTACTAATGAATAAAGAAAACTGGCTTGGCCTGATAGGTTAGAACAGAGCTAGGTAGGGAAAACTAAACTGAATACTGGGAGAAAGAAGAGCAGAGTCAGAGGGAAGCCATGGAGTCAGCTGCTGGAGACAGAAATTAAGACTGCTTTGAGCCTATAGTGGAACAGGGCAGAAAAAGCTGGGTGGAGAGCACTAGGCTGAATGCGGAGAGAAAGGAGACTGAGACAGACAGATAGAATTTTATCCAGTAACCCACAGCCACATGGCGATACACAGATTACTAGAAATGGGTTAAATTAATATGTAAGAGTTAGCCAATAAGAAGCTAGAGCTAATGGCCCAAGCAGTGATTTAAATAATATAGTTTCAGTGTGATTATTATAGGGCTGAGTAGCTGGGAACCAACAAGTGGCCTCCTTACAACATGTCTTCATAAGATTTTGTGGTGGGCCAACTTTTTAAGCATTTTCTAAATTAGTGATTGATGGGGATGGGAGACTATCCATTGTAGATAGGAAACCCTTTTTGACTAGTGGTCTCAGATTCTATGAAACAAGAGACTGGCCAAGCCATGAGGAGCAAGCCAGTAAGCATCACTCCTCCGTGATTTGCCTCCAGATTCATGCCCTATTTGATTTCTTATGCTGACTTCTTTAGATGATGAACAGTTGTATAAAAGTGTAAGCAAAATAAACCCTTTCCTCCCATGTTGCCTTTTGCCATGGTGTTTTATCACAGTGGCAGTACCAAAATTAAAACAGAAATTGATGTCAGGAATGTGACAGTCATAATGATTTTATTTTCAGGAGAATTGTTGAAGGACTTTGGAAATTTGATCTAAAAAAGCCTTTAAATGTCATTGGAGTATTCTGTAAGAGTGTGGAAGATAAGAATGTTGAGAAAAATTCAGACAATGAGTTTTAGAGAAAAGTTTGAGAGTATTTTAAAGACTCTCCTGTTGCCTTTTGATTTTTTGAATTAAGAATATGTGTCTCACCCCTCATGTCAGGGCTAAGCAAATTATGGAGAAAAGAAAAATTATAAGAGACAGAGGTTGCAGAAGACAACAAGAAACAGTATTTATTAGACACATCAGTACTGACCCACATATGAACTCACAGAGACTGTGACAGCATACACAGACCCTGCACAATTCCAAGGCAGATGGAAATCTCAGTGTTGAGAGAGGAAAGTGGGCATAATTTCCCATCAGTAACCAAGAAGCTGTCACCAATTTACAAACACTTGCAAAGGAAAAAATTAGTTTTCAGCAACAGAATTTCACTGGGTATATAAACCACAATTAAGGGCTGGCCCCATATCTATCAGTAGGTAGGCAACACCACACAAACTTAAAAGTATTTTTATAGATTTTTTTATTATCTTGCTCTGTGCATTTGCTTTTTATCTTTCTTTAAAATTTTTAAATACATTTTACATACCAACTATAGTCCCCCCCCTACTTCTTTTCCCCTCCCTCTCAACTCCCCCCACACACTACCTATCCATTCCATAGAAAGGGTAATGAGCCTGGCACATCAAGTTGAGGCAAGACCAAAACCTAGCTTCTGTACCAAGACTGAGCAATGTATACCACCTTAGGGAATGGGATCCAGAGAACCACCTCATGCTCTAAGGATAGGCTCTGGTTCCACAGCGAAGGGCCCCAACAAGCAGACTAAGCCACAAAACTGCTGCCTATTGCTGAGAACATGGTTTGGTTCCCTGCAGGTTCCTCAACTGTCGGTCCAGAGTGCATGAGCTCCGAGTAGCGCAAGTCAGTTGTCTCCTTGATTTTCCCCATTATGCTCTTGGTAATCTTGATATCTTCAGATAATCCCATTTCCTTCTCTTCGACTGAACTCTCAGAGCTTGGGTCCAGAGCTTGACTGTGGGTTTCTGAACCTGCTTCCATTATTTACTGGATGAAGCTTCTAGATGATGATGAATAGCACAGTCACCAATCTGATTATAGGAGAAAGCCAGTTCAGGCTCCCTCTCTGCTATTACTCCAGTTGTCCTTGCAGATTCCTGGGAATTTCCCTAGTGCTAGGTTGTCCATAACCCCATAATGACTCCCTCTATCAAGATATCTCTTTCCTTGCTCTCCCTCTCCATTCCTCCCCCAACTGGCCCATCCCATTTCCTCATGTTCTCATCCTTCATCCCTCCCTTCCCCTATTTACTCCACCTTCAATTTTCCCAGGAAATCTCTATCTATCCTTCCTAGGGTGATCCACGACTCTCTCTTAGGGTCCTCCATTTTATCTACCTTTTCTGGGGCTGTGAATTATAGCTTTGTTATCCTTTGCTTTGCATCTAATATCCACTTATGAGTAAGTACATACCATGTTTGTCTTTATGGGTTTGGTTTACTTCACTTGGGATGGTTACTTTCTAGTTCCACCCATTTGCCTGAAAATTTTAAAATGCCATTTTTTTTACAGCTAATACTCCATTGTGTAAATGTACCACATTTTCTGTATCCATTCTTTAGTTGAGAGACATATATGTTGTTTCTATTTTCTGGCAATTATGAATAATGCTTCTATAAACATAGTTGAGCATGTGCCCTTATATAATATAACATCTTTTCGGTATATGCCCAATAGTGGTATTGCTGGATTTTAAGATAGATTGATTCCCAATTTTCTGAGAAATTGACATACTGATTTTCAAAGTGGCTGTTCAAGTTTGCACTCCCACCCGCAGTGTAAGAGTATTCCCTTTTGTCTACATACTCTCCAGCATAAGCTGTCATCAGTGTTCTTGATCTTAGCCATTCTGACAGGTATAAAATGTTGTTCTGATTTTCATTTCCATGATGACTAAGAATGTTGATCAATTGCTTAAATCTCTTTCAGCCATTTGTGATTCTACAGTTGTGAAATTTCTGTTTAGATCTGTATCCCATTTTAAATTGGATTATTTGACATTTTGATGTATAGTTCCTTGAGGTTTTTTTTTTTTTTTTTTTTGGAGATCAGCCATCTTTCAGCTGTGTGATTGGTGAAGATCTTTTCCCATTCTGTCAAAATAAGCTGCTATTTTTTCTTATTGACTGTATATTTTGACTTACAGAAGATTTTCAGTTTCAGATGGTCCCATTTATTGTTACTCTCTGTTTCTGTGCTTCTGGTGTTACATTCATAAAGTGGCTTCCTGTGCCAAAGTTTTGAAGAATACTTCCTACTTTCTCTTCTATTCTAGGTTAGGTGTAACTATATTTATAATGAGGTCTTTGATTTATTTGGACTTGAGTTTTGAGCTTGGCATTAGATTTGGATGTATTTGTGCTCGTCTAATGTCGACATCCAGTAATGGGAAAACTATTTGTTAAAGATACTTTCTTTCTTCCATTGTATACTTTTGGTTTCTTTGTCCAAAATCAGGCATTCACAGGCATGCGGATTAATGTCAGCATCTTTAATTCGATACCATTGATTAATGGTCTGTTTTTATGCCAATACCAAGTTGTTTTTATTACTATAGCTCTCTAGTAAAGCTCGAAGCCAAGGATAGTGATGCCTCCAGAAACTTTTTTCAGGATTGTTTTGATTGTACTGGGTTTGTTGTTTTTTTTTCGTATGAAGTTGAGTGTTATTGTTTTAAAGTCTGAGAAGAATTGTGTTAGGATTTTGATGAGGTTTTCATTGATTCTGTAGATGCTTTTTGTAAGACTTCAATTTTTAATGTGTTCATTCTACCAATCTAAAAGTATGGGATGTCTTTCTATTTTGTGATATCATCTTCAATTTCTTTTTTAGACACTTATAGTTCATGTCATTCAGGTCTTTTCCTTGTTTTGTTAGGGTTACCCTGAGCGATTTTATGGTATTTTTGGCTATTGTAGAAGGTAATGTTTCTCCAATTTCTTTATTGACTCACTTATCATTTTTATTTAGGAAATTTGCTGATTTTTTGAGTTAATCTTGTATCATGCCACATTACTGAATGTGGTTTTTAGTAGTAGGAATTCCCTGGTAGGTTTTTTTTGGGTCACTTTTGTATAATGTCATATCATCTTCAAATGGCAAAAGTCTGACATCTTTCTGTCCTATTTTTACCCCTTGATCTCCTTTGGCTGTCTTAATGTTATAGCTAGAACTGCACTTACTATATTGAATAACATGGAAATACTGGACAGCCTTACCTTGTTCCTGATTTTAGTAGAATTGCTTTGAGTTTTACTTCATTTAATTTGATGTTCACTTTCAGCTTGAAGTATATTGCCTTTATTACATTTAGATACATTCCTTGTTGCCTTGATCTCCCTAGGACCTTTACCATAAAGGCGTGTTGGATTTTATAGAATACTTTTTCGGCATCTAATGTGATGATAATGTTTTGTTTTATGTCAGTTTGTTTATATGGTGGATTACATTGACAGGTTTTCATATTTTGTATCATCCCTGCAACTCTGGGTTGAAGCATACTTGATCATGAAGGATTTTTTATGTGTGTTCTTGGATTTGGTTGGTCAGTATTTTTGTTGAATATTTTTGCAACAATACTTTTGAGGGATTGGTCTATACCTCTCTTTCTTTGTTACATTTCTTTGTGGTTTGGGTATCAGGGTAGCTGTAGCCTTATAAAAAATTGGCAATGTTTCTTCTGTTTCTATTGTGTAGGACAGTTTGAGGAATATTTGTATTTGTTTTTCTTTGAAATTCTGATAGGATACTATGCTAAAAACATCGGACACCTGGGCTATATTTTATTGTGACTCCTTTAATGATTGCTTTGATTTCTTTAGAAGTTATAAGTATTTTAAATTGTTTATCTGGTCTTGATTTAATTTTGATATATTCTACCTATCAAGAAAATTATTTACCTTTTTAAATTTTCCAATTGTGTGGAGCACAGTTTCTTCACATATGATTTGATGATTCGATGTTTTTGCTCAGTGTCTGTGTTTTTGCCCCCATTTCATTTCTGATTTTGTTAATTTGAATATCATTTCTGTTCCTTTTTGTTAGTTTGAATGAGAGTATGTCTATCTTGTTGAGCAAAGCCTTTGTATCATCGATTCTTTGTATTGTTCTTGCTGTTTCTATTGCTGAGTTCAGCTCTAAGTTTTATTATTTCTTGGCATCTTCTCCTCCTGGGTGAGTCTACTTCTTTTAGTTCTAGAGCATTCAGGTTTGCTGTTAACTTGTTAGTATGAGCTTTCTTCAAATTCTTTATCTAGGCACTTAATGCTATGAACTTTTCTCTTAGCATTGTTTTAATTAGTCCCATAAGTTTTGGTATGTCATATATTTATTTTCTTTGAATTCTAGGAAGTCTTTGATTTCTTCCTTTATTTCTTCATTAACCCAATAGTGATTCAGTTGAACATTATTCAGTTTTCATGATTTTGTAGGATTCTGTAATTTGTATTGTTGTTGTATTCTAACTTTAAGCCATGGTTATCTGATAAGATACAGGGGGTTATTCCAATTTTTTTTAAATATCTGTTAAGATTTGGTTTGTGACCAAGTATGTGGTGAGGTTCAGAGAAAGTCCAAGAGGTGCTGAGGAGGTCTATTCTTTTGTGTTTGGATGTGTTGTTTTATAAATGCCTATCATGTCTACTTCAGACATGACATCTCCTTGTTCCCTTATTTCTTTGTTGAGTTTCTGTCTGGTTGACCTGTCCAATGCTGAGATTTGAGTGTTAAAGTCTCCCACTATTGGTGTGTGAGGTTTGATGGGTGATTTTACCTTTAGTATTGTTTCTTTTATAAATGTGAGTGTCCTTATATTTGGGGCACAAATATTCAGAACTGAGACTTTTTCTTGATGGCTTTTTCCTGTGATGAATATAAAATGTCCTTCTCTATCTCCTTTGATTAATTTTAGTTTGATTTCAATTTTGTTAGCTATTATGATGGTTATACCAGCATGTTTGATTGGAAAATGTTTTCAAGACTTTTACTTTGAGGTAATGTTTGTTTTTGAGGTTGAGGTGTGTTTCATGTACACAACAGAAGGATGAATCTTGTTTTCATATCCATTCTACTAGCTTGTGACTTTTTATAGTCAAATTGAATCCATTGACATTAAGGGATATTAAGGAACAGTGATTATCAATTCCTATTATTTTGGTTTATTATTGTAATTGGTAGTGTGCTTGCCTGTTTTGTGATTTGATGGTATGAGATTATCTATTGCCTGTGTTTCATGAGTGCAGCTAACTTCCTTGAGGTAATTTTTATCTGGTACTTTATTCAAGGCTGGATATCTGGATAGGTATTGTTCAAATACGGTTTTGTCATGGAATATCTTCTTTTCTCTGTCTATGGTGATCAAACATTTTGCTGGACATAGTAGTAGGGCCTGGCATCCATGGTATTTTAGTGTCTTCATAAGATCCGTTTAGGACATTGAGGCTTTCAGAGTCTCTATTGAGAAGTCAAGGGTTGGTCTGATGGGACTGCTTTTATATGTTACTTGGCCCATTTTCTTTGCAGCTTTTTAATATTCTTTGTTTATTCTGTATGTTTAGGTATTTGATTAATTTTTGGTGAGGGGATTTTTGTTGTTGTTGATCTACCCTATTGAATGTTCTGTAAGCTTCTTGTGCCTTCTTAGGCTTTTCCTTTTTCAGGTTAAGGTTTTCGTCTATGATTTTGTTAAATATATTTTCTGTGCCTTTGAGATGGGATTCTTCTCCTTCTTCTACACTTGTTATTTTCAAGTTTGGTCTTTTCATGGTTTTCCAGATTTGCTAGATGTTTTGTGCTAAGATATTTGTCATTTAATGTTTTCTTTGTCTGATTAATCTATTTTCTCCACTCTATCTTCAATGCTTAAAATTCTTTCTTTCATTTCTTACATTCTGTTGGTTCTGCTTGCATCTTTAGTTCCTGTTCATTTACCCAGATTTTTTGTTTCCAAAATTCCCTTGGTTTGTGTTTTCCTTATTGTCTCTATTTCAATTTTCAAGTCTTCAACTGTTTCCTTTACCTCTTTGACCTTTTTGCTTGACTTTCTATAAGGAATTTATTAATATCTTCCAATTTTTTGTTGTCTTTTGCTTAATTTCTTTAAGGGTATTTTTCATTTGATTTTTTAATGGTTTCTACCATTTTCATAAAATTATTTTAAAATTATTTTCTTTTGCTTTTTCTGTGTTGGGATGATCATTTCTTTGCCACGGAAGAATCAGTAGGTTTGTTAGTGCTATATTGTTCTTTATATTGTTGTATGTCCAGGAGACACTACTGACCAGTTCCTGGGTATCTTTCTTGAATTAGTCCAGGTGGTATCTTTTTCTCCAGGAGCTGTTGATGCCCACATTTTTTTTTATCTTACTGGTCTTTTGGTTGTATATTATAGTCTCCAATTTTGTGAATTAGTTGTTTTTGTTTCTCAGTGTTTCTTGTATATTTTTTCTCTTTTATTTTTTGAAAATTTGCTTGTTTTATTTTCCTGTGTATTTTCTAAAGTGAGAAACAAAATAAGGCACAAATACTTGTTTTTTTTTTTTGAATAGCAAGATGATGAAACTCTAAAAGGAGGTGAACTGATCAGACTATATTATACAAGAATAGTTATTTTCAATTGAAGAAGGGAGATGTATTGAAATATGTGTGAGTGAGTGTGTATGTATGTGTGTGTGTTTCTGTGTGTGTGTGTGTGTCTGTGATTATGTTTACAGTGATTACTGTAAAAACTACTTTGGGCAAATGCTTTTGTAGTACTATGTTCATAGTAGCATTATTTGTAATAGCCAGAACCTGGAAACAATCTAGATGCCCTTCCATGGAAGAATGGATGAAGAAAGTGTAGAATATATACATATTAGAGTACTACTCAGCAGTAAAAAACAATGACATCTTGAATTTTGCATGCAAATGGATGGAAATAGAAAACACTATCCTGAGTAAGGTAACCCAGACCCCAAAAGATGAACATGGGATATACTCACTCATAATTGGTTTCTAATAAAGGACATTGAGCCTATAATTTTGTGATCCTAGAGAAGCTAAATAAGAAGGTGAACCCAAAGAAAAACATATAGTTATCCTCCTGGATAATGGAAGTAGACAAGATTGCTGGGCAAAAATTGGGAACTGGGGGGTTGGTTGGGGTGGGGGAAAAGGGAGATGGGGAGAGACAAGTGAGAAAGGGAGGATGGGGAGAGCTTGGGGAAATGGGATGGTAGGGATAATGGAAGGATGGATATGGGAGCAGGGAAGTATATATCTTAATTATGGGAGCCATTTCAGGGTTGGCAAGAGCCTTGACTCTAAAGGGGTTCCCAGGGGTCCAGAGAGATGTCCCAACTAGGTCCTTGGGCATCTGAGGAGAGAGAGCCTGAAATGGCCTGATCCTATAGCCATACAAATGAATATCTTGCATATCATCATAGAACCTTCATCAGGCGATGGATGGAGATAGAGACAGAGACCCACACTGGAGCATCGAACTGAGCTCTCAAGGTCCCAACGAAGAGCAGAAGGAGGGAGAACATGAGCAACGAAGTCAGGACCACGAGGGGTGCACCCACCCACTGAGACAGTGGGGCTGATCTATTGGGAGCTCACCAAGGCCAGCTGGACTGTGACTGAAAAAGCATGGGATAAAACCGGACTCTCTGAATATGGTGGACAATGAGGGCTGATGAGAAGCCAAGGACAATGGCACTGGGTTTTGATCCTACTGCATGTACTGGCTTTGTGGGAGCCTAGTTGGTTTGGATGTTCACCTTCCTAGACATGGACGGAGGGGGGAGGACCTTGGACTCCCCACAGGGCAGGAAACCCTGAGTGTTCTTTGGACTGGAGAGGGAGGGGGAGGGGAGTAGGGCGTGGGGAGGGGGGAGGGGGAGGGAAAAGGGAGGCAGGGAGGAGGCGGAAATTTTTAATAAAAAATATAATTAAAAAAGGAAAGTAAAAAAAAAACTACTTTGGGGGGGTGTGGCTTTCAGTGGGACTGTTGCTGCTTTGAACCATACAACTAACCACATTTAGTCTTGAATGCTTACAATGCCTTAGATATATTTTGAATGGCAAAGTTTTAGGATACATCAACATTCGCATGATGAAAGATTGGTCATTTACTGCATAAGGGTGGGTTTATTTTGGTTCCTCTCTCACTTGTGACACAGCAAAATAAACCCATTTAACTGCTAAAATAGGGAAATCCCCCAGGAGTGGGTGAGGATTGAAGAAATTTGAGAAGATAGCGTATACCAGAAGAACATGGCCCCCCAGAATCAAATATACATGACTCACATGGGCTCACAGAAACT
Organism: Neodon shergylaensis; assembly: GCA_025134845.1. Taxonomy (NCBI): domain Eukaryota; kingdom Metazoa; phylum Chordata; class Mammalia; order Rodentia; family Cricetidae; genus Neodon; species Neodon shergylaensis. The sequence goes on from JABTXL010021554.1 coordinate 5,467,065, forward strand.
GAAGTGGCAAGCATAGGGCCACCAGGTCATTTGCATATATTTTATGGATGTTTTTGTGGGACTCCTTACAGTGGAAGCAGGTGTATCCACGAGAGATCTGAGAGAATTCCTACTGCTGGGACTCTTTCCTTTCTACTGGGTTGCTGTGTCCAGCCTGGATATAAGGACTTTTGCTTTGTTTTGTTGTATCTTTTTTCTTGTGCTTGGTTGTTGTTTATTAAAGTCATGTTCTTTTCTGCAGGGAAGCTTACAGAGAGTAGATCTATGAAGGCTGGCAATGGGATTAGGAAGACTGGAGGGAGGGGAAACTGTGGTCAAGATGTATTGCATGAGAGATTAGTCTACTTTTATTAAAAATAAATAAACAATAAAATAATTCATATTTCTCATTGGCTGTGCCCAGGGAAGCAGCTCTGATTAACAAGAAAATAGTATGGCTGTCTGAAATAATTGATGATTTCTAGCTAAAGCTGAGATATAGCACTCATGAATAAAAACCACCAAAGAAACAAGGCCTTTCAAAATGAGGAGGATTGATGCTCATATAAACTCAAAGAGATCATGGTGCCATGCCCAGGGCCTTCACAGGTCTGAGATTGATGGGGTCCCACAGCTGAGATAGAAGTGGACACAATTACTTATCTCTAATTAAAAGGGGTCTCTAACAATCTCACTGGATATACACTCTTAAGGCTGTGCCCCATGCTCTGTATTTCCAGTGAAAAGCTGTTAGAGAATATTAATTTTTATTTATGTAGTAAGAGAAGACCACTT